>JAQSNX010002305.1:0-175490 GCA_029532605.1 Oreochromis grahami | reverse complement strand
TCTTCTTTCTCTCTCTCTCTCTCTCTCTCTCTCTCTCTCTCTCTCTCTCTCATGCACACACACACACACACACACACACACACACACACACAGAGGGGAGAGAGAAGCATGTTTTCAGTCAAGCAGCCTGGGAGCTGCTAAATTTGAATCCACAGAGGCTGTGTACTTTTCCCCACCAAACCAGGTGCACACACGCAGCACAGACAGGATTTTTGCAGTCTATTTCTCATAGTGAGGATTCCCCTCCAAACAAATGACCATAATTCCCTAACTGTATGGGGGCAGAACGGTCATTCTTACACCGTTTTGTTCAAGAAGATGGGGGAATCTTAAAGTATTGACAATTTATCATTAAAATATGAATTATTAAAGATATTTGACTTGTAATGCACCATAACTAGGTAGAGCAAAGCAAAAACTGCCTTGACTTGCCCTCAAACAACGCTTTCTAACTCTAAATCTATTTGGAGTATGGATATCATTCTTTCACCGTAAGAGACAGCAGGCTTTGGTGAACAGTCATGGAAATTTTCAGGTCTCTGTGGAAATCCAAAAAAAAAGATATGACAAGAGAAAAAAGTTGTTCATTTCCAGTGTTTGAAATCTGAAGAAATCTGAGCGAAGGACGAATTTCCTACCCTCAAACAAGTCTAACTCATTTCAGAACGGTAATAGGTAAGAAAAAAATTCTTGAATTGTGAGCGTCAGGAGTGTCTGAAGATATACTGGGACAAGCCTCATGTTTTAACTTCGCTTCGTTAAGGAGATATGACGATTCGAAAATGCCTCTCATTACAGAAATCAAGCGGTGATTTTGAACAAGCTCTACATTGACTTTCTATGCAGTTTCCAGACTTTGTGTTGGTCTGAGGAGATTTGCCAAAATTCTATAAATCCCACAACAATGATAGTGCCATTTTCTGAAAGCCAGCAAAAAATACCTACGTTTTGATGTATAATTTGTGGAAGTTGAGTGAAAATTGAGCAAGTAGCAAGAAGTTGTTTGGACATGAAGAGAAGACTGCGAAACCTACAGTGGCACACTGGAAGCCAAGTGCATAGCAACCATAACAACACATGTATTTTCTGAAAAATCACAATTTTGCAACTCAAAAGTTTAAGAGGGATAAGATGAAAATTGTAACAGATATGAAAAAGCTGAATCAGACATGAATAGACCAATAATTTGTGAATATTTTAAAGTTTGAATGGTTGTTCTAGGTGAAAGTTTGACAAAGTAGTTAAGTTTCAAAAACAAGCAAGTTTTAGCAGAATTTTGGAAGTTTCCCATTCATTTCAATGGGACAAAAAAAAAGCATAAAAAGCTTAATATTTTAAAAGTATAATAGCAAAGAATACCAAAAGTCATAGCACACATTAGCAGAAATAGCAGAATAGTTTAAAATTTGAACGGTGAAAATCGGCTGAAAATTGTTAAAGTAGTTAAGTGCCAAAAACGTACAAAAATTGGCAACTGGAATAATAAAGAATAAAGAGAAACAGGAACTCAATAGTGTGGATGCCTAAAGCATCCACACAATAAAGTCAATAGTGTGGATGCATAAAGCATCCACACAATAATAAGAATAAAGTAGAATAAAGAATAAAGAGAAACAGGAACTCAATAGTGTGGATGCCTAAAGCATCCACACAATTAAGAAGACCCCCATCAGTGAATCAGGGTTACAGAATGAGTCAAACACAGCCCGTCTGATATTTGACAGCAGATATAAGCCACAGATGAACTTTGATGATGAGGAAATGCTGTGAAGATTTGTTTGAGTTTAATGGTTCAAATCAACAAATAACTGTTGGTAAAAACATAAACAAATGAAGAATTAAATGTGATTGGAACCAGCAGCAGGACAGTGTTGGCTCTGAAGGGTGTTTCAGGTGAGTAGCTCAGAGCAGCTCGACATCGACATCGAGCTGGATGCTTCATAGATGATGTGGTCAGTGAGGAGGAGCGCCTGTTTCACTGCTGCTGTGCAAATGTCTTTAAATATTCAAAGACTGGAGAGAAGAAATGCCCAGGACTATGCTTTATCATTAAAATATATTAAAGTGGGCATGAAACACTACGCATATAAGGGTAAACTTTTACCAGCCTGCTCTAAAAAACTCTCACAGATTTAGCTGTTTGTGAAGCTGGATTTCAAAAAGTATTTAAAATCAGTTTTGAGAACATGTGTAGCGCCATCTTGTGCCAATACATTTTAGCTGAACTTGTTCGCTAAATTTTAAACACTGATTTTTTAAAGTCTTCATTACTTCCCAGATCACTGGTTTATTATCAGCTTCTTTTCTCATTTTTAAACTTTATTTTTGGAGAAAGCTGCCAAACCTTCGAAACAGTTTTTATTGGATTCAACTGGCTGTGGCGCACAGGTGTGTACAATGATGTCATGGTGTATTTATATCACGTGCTTCCCTGTGTTTCTGGTTATCTCCATGTTAGAGCGTGCTGCCCTCTTGTGGCAGTATGTTAGCGGTCTCTGAAAACTAGCCTTGAAATGCCACCTTGAAATGAAACTGAAAAAAATATTGAAACTGAAAAAAAAAATTGTCAGCAAAAACAAAAAAATTACAGTTTCAATTAATCGTTTTTCACTATCATTTTTTTTTCACTTTCAAAACAAGATTTTTCTGTACATTTATTTCAGTTACATTTTTTTCCAGTTTCATTTCAAAGTAGCACCGTTCTGATCCCATACAGCAGGGGTCGGCAACCCTGGGCACGCGTGCCAAGGGTTAACTGATGGCACGACCATAGCTGGACTGATTTTTCGTTTTATGGGCCGAAGATTTTTTTTATTTATTTTTTAATGGTATAAACAATGAAAGGTGGTGGATTGGCCAGATGCTGGCAGACGTGTAAAAATAACTCAGTTGTTTGGTGGTGGCTGTGGTGGAGCTTCCATTGAGGCCAGCAGGTGGATGAGGGAAAGGGAAGGCAGGAGGAGAGACCCGAGGCGGCCGCCGGTCCGAGTGTCAGGTGAACTGAACTTCAGGTAAGAAGTTATGACCTGCAGTCTATCTGGGTCAGATATAAACCAAGTTTAGGTGGAGTTTATTTTCGGTATGCTGACATTTTCGTACTGCGTGCTAGCTAGCATGACGGAGTTTCTATACAGCTGGGTGGGTGCTATGTTACTGATGTTGAACTTTAGTTTGTTCATACCGTTAATTATTAGAGTTGCCAACCGTCCTGTAAAAAACAGAATCGTCTCGTATTCAGAGAAAATATTTCGCGTTTCGTACTGAGGTGAAAAGGAACAGTTTGTCCCGGACTTCAGCTACAATGAAAAAGACACAAAGCTGAAGCTGCACAGCTGCCTCTTCTTCTCTCATTCTCTCCTGTTGCTACTTCAATCGTGAAACTGATCAATGATCAGCTGATCGGCTTTTCTCTCTTGTTTGTTTATCTCCCACTTTGCGCCAGAAAGAGGAAACCAGCGATGTCGTGCTAAACAACAGCAGCACGTTTAAGCTTGATCAGCTGTTGTTAGAATTTATTTAATATTAATTTCTAGTATCAGCTGATGTTTGCTGGAACCACAGCTGTAAAGCTGCTGGTCATGATGGTTTGTATATCTGAGGGAAACATGCAGATGAAACCAGGAGATGTCCTTACTGAATCATCAGAGCTGAACAGCTGATGGAGAAACAGGTTTACCTTTTAGGTGACATGGATGAGTTGAAGGGAAGTTATGAACTGTTTCTGAGAGACAAATAACACCAGGATCCTTTTCTATGTAGCTGACAGCTGGTAACTGTGCAGGGGTGGGTCTAGCAAAGTTTTGCCAGGGGGCCAGGTAGGGCATTAACAGGGAAAGGGGGGGACAAAGAAATACTTTTCTTTCTTATTCTCATTTAAAATGTCTCGCTTTTAATAAATAATTATCTGAATCTTACAACCAAAGTTTTCATCTGATGTAAAATGTATAGAAATCATACACATACCAATAAGACAGTGTACATCACTGTCACAACAGCGTCTGTTTTCATTCAAAGGCTTTATGGCTTTTCCTATAATACCTGGTGGTCTCTAGTCAAAATGCCCGAGCCGATTTTTTGTCCCAGTCCAGCCCTGGGCACGACACGCAGTGAATTAATCTGAGAAGGTGCATTTAAAAATAAATGGCTGGGCCAGCGGTGCACATCGCAAATTAGCTCGCATAGACACATTAGTTGTGCCGCTTCTTAATGACGGTATCTTAACTAACAACCCAAACTACCAGATTCAACTTGTAATTGGCGAAAAATCACTGCCTACTGGTCAGACGGACGCTGCTAGGTGGCAGTTATTTCAAGCAATGTTGAAATTTCCACATTCCGACACTTCAAATGCTTCAGGAGCTTTCTGCTCAGTGCAGCAACTGTTTATATAGAGCGTTATTAAATTTATTGCTAATGCAATTATCTGGCACATTGACTTCTGAGGAAACTTTAGATGGCACTCGTCATCAAAAAGGTTGCCTACCCCTGCCATACGGTTACGGCTCTGCACTACGTCATATTTGTGGGCGTGGCCACTGTCCCGTTAACAAAGGCTGGAGCGTGTCAAACAGAGCGGAGGAGCAGTTTTTGAATTTTCTACACATGCGCACTGTGGATAATCCCCTGAGGTTTGAACGGTAGCTGCATACACGCGCTTCCACTTAATGAGATCGGTTATAATTCTTACACGCATGCGCAGAAACGCGAGGCAGCTGCTGAGTTTGGGCAGGCTGGTCTAATTATAGTTTATCATTTTAATGAATTATAGTTGATACAGAGGAGTCCGCGGGAAACAGCTTCATCATCACTGGAGGTAATAAGCATTGTAATTATCATAGTTTGTTTTTCTGGTGTTTAGCAGGTGCAGCAGGTGCAGCAGGTTTGCAGAGTGCTTTTCAGCAGGTTTAGTTGCAGTTTTCAGTTTAGCTTCGCTAGTTTCAGTCTCTTCATCACTTTATTAGGAGCAGGCAGCTGGACGTGTCATACAGACATCCCAGTGTCAGGAAACAAACGCACCCCTTGCTGTGACTGTGACCTCAGGGTTGACCAAACCCCATCAGCTCTACATAGTTTGGATTTTCACTGAGCTCACTGTAATAACACTACAAGTACATTTACTCAAGTACTGCAGAGTGAAAGTAACTTTTATTGACTCGGCCTGAGGAAGAAATTCAGTTTGTGCTGCACTACATTTGTTTTAGTTACATGAGAATATGTAACTATTGAATCTGAGGCTGTAAATCAGAGTACACAACAGTACGTTTACAAGGAGAACGACCTGGAACATGTTCAGCAGTAACATACAAAAAGACACATTAATGCAGGACTTTTATCTGTACTGGAGTATTTTCTATATTGTGGTATTACTGCATTTACTGCCTGAATGTTTCCTCCACTGCTGTTCGTTGTGATTATTCATTTTTAATATTAAGTTATTTGTTTTGAAAGTAAATTTCTGAACAGCATATTTGATCTTTAAATCTCATGTTGATTGTTTGATTTTAAATCCACGGTGAACAGAAGCGAAAATGTGTCACAGTCCAAAAACTGATGGAGTCACCTGTCTGTGCATGTGGTTCAGTGTGACTGGAGAACAGTTGAATAGTTTGCAGTAAAAGTCACAGTAATCAAAGTATTTTTACTTAAAGCACGCTGTGTGTATTTTGACCTTAGACCTTCTTACTGTGCAGGGCTCGCAAAATTTCAAAATCCCTGGTAGCCCTTCAGGCAGGCACTCTTCAGTTTTTGGTGGCCCAAAATAAATTTAAGTAGCCCGAATAAAAAAAAAAAGAAAAAGAGGACAACTTTTTGATTGATGTTTTGTTTCCTTTAAAAACATCAATCTAAAAATATTTAAAACACAAATTACAACAACAATTACAATCATCAACTCAAATACTTGGTTCTAATTGAACAGAAATTTCTATGAACCTGTAACAACTGTAGAACATGAATCAGTCTGTGTCAGATCCTTAATTTGAAATTTCCACTGAAGTCACGGGTGGAACCAAGATCGAGGCCATTTGCTTTTTGAAGTTTGCAAAGACTGCTAAATTTTGACAATGGTAGTTCACTCTTTGCAACATAGCACGCTTTGGAAATATTTTTCAGGACTTCTTCTTGTGCTCGGTTTATTTTTAGTATGTTTTTTGCAATTGCTGTTTGTTCTGGGAAGGATACTGCAGACTGAGCAATAATGCATTTCTTGCATTTCTCATGGGTTCTGATGGGGTCTTTCTTAAAGTTACTGGTCCCAGTAACAAAGGCGCTTGTCGACTCAGATATCGAGGGAAACTCAGGACACACCCGGCAGAACATGATGTTATTTAGCTCGTCATATTCCAGCCACAGAAATTCTTTTGTCCATGAAACCAAAAAGCTGAGCTTTCTTTTTCCCTCATAGTCTGATTTGTCATAACTTTTGTGGTCGGCTTTTCTTTGGCTGCCCCTTCTTCACCCTGACCTGTCTTATTTGGCTCAGCAGAACTAAAATTCCAGCGTAAATCCTGCTGCTTTTACACACGTACTTACATAACGGTCAGCGATTCTCTGCGCAATCAACCTCTCACATGTTTAAGCTTGCTGTGGGAGATTTCACTTGTCACGTTTGAATAGTAGCTAATGAGTGATAAGACGATGTCAGAGGAATTGGTGCGCAATTAATCGTCACTCACCAATCAGTGCTGCCGCTCTCTACACACAGTTCGCACGATCGCAAAGTGAAAGTGAAACAAGCACAAATTCAAATGCGATTTCAATATGTCACATGTTGACAGTGGTTCATCGATGCAGATGACATAATTACTCAGCTACATTTGTGAAAGAATGCAAAAGCATTGACATATCTTTCCTTCCTATAGCCCGATGGGCAGGGCTGAGATGGATTTTGGTAGCCCGACTGGAAAAATCGCTGCCCCGGGACGTCGGGCTAGCGATTTTGCGAGCCCTGCTGTGGGAACACTGCACAGCTCACCTGTGAGAAGGTGTGGTGGATTTTTGTCGAGGTAAGTCTCACGTTGGCTGGATGTCGAGCAGAGCACCAGGTCAGTGTGGACACACACACACACACACACACACACACACACACACACACACACACACACACACACACACACACACACACACACACACTGTTGTACCATTGTGGTTCAGATGAATCAACACATTCTAAAGCAACACTGGCCCGTTATACGAATGATTTGATTTTGTGTGTGTGTGTGTGTGTGTGTGTGTATCGTGGGTATGGAGTGTGTGTTGTTAAACAAGCCCTGCCTGTGTCAGCTGATCGCTCTGTCAGCGTGTTGGAGCATCAACAACGACGCTTTTGTCACCGCTGACGACACAAACAGCTGCCTAGAATCACGCCGTTGTTCTCCCTCTCTCATGCTCGCTCGCTCTCTGTGTCTCTCTCTCGCCGGGGCTGCAGATTCGCGGAGAGCATCGTCCGTTAATCCCACTGTCACCTGAACGCCACAAACCTTTGTCACACACAGCCGATGGCGGCGTTTTGTTTGTCGATCATTATCTGCTCATGCATGAAGAAGAGGATCAGCTTCTGCTTTGAGTTTTTCAATAAATGACACGTTCACAACTTTACAAACTTGCTGTAGACAGAAGTATAAACATGTTTGATTTCACTTTTAAAAGAAACCAGATTTGATTCTAAAGATCTAAACTTGAGTCTAATTTTAAAACACAAGCTTGAATCCTCGTTTCCATCTTTCATGAGTTTAGTTCTGTTTCCATCATTAAACCTGATTCATTTGATTTTGTTTCTGTGTGAAGCACCAGGTTCGAATTTCATCTCATTCAGCTGATTTCTGCAAATCCAGCACATAAACATTTAAACCTGTTTCAGAGGCAGAAGTCTTTTTACCTCGGATATCCTCAATGAACTTCCTTTGGTCTGGGACCAGTCTGAATCCAGGTCTGGGAAACTGGGTGATGTCTCAGGAAATTCCTGCACCAAATAACAGCCATTTAATAAAGTTCAGGCCTGCAGGCCAGAGGAGACGTGGAGGCTCCGAGCTCCCTCTGCTGCTTCAGGAAGTCTCACAAACACAAACAGACTTCAGAGATGTGAAGGAGAAGACGCGCCACACCGGCACGATGAGCTGCTCAGAAAAAACAAACACCTTAAAATAAACTTCAGTCCCAGTGATGGTAACGTCACCAGGGTTAATCCTCAGACTACACCGATGTTGTTACGCTGAAGCGTCGGGCAGTTTCAGGACGCTCGGCTCAGAAGATGTTTGTGAAGTACAGAGTGAGAGAAGAACACAGACTGTGGAGACACGAGGAACGAAACCATCTGATGGACCTGCAGGTGAATCACAGGCTGTACGGATCATCTGTGGAAGGCACGTTAAAAATATGAATTTCAAGCGTTGATACATAAACAGAAGGTCAGGACCAAAAACCACGAAACACCAGGAACAGGTCCCAGATCAGCACCGTGACTCACAGCTCACACCAACCAGCACTGAGCTGACATCAGGTCATCAGGTCAACTTCCACAAACTCACGAGCTGTTCCTGGATGTTTTTAAATGTGACGGCTTTAAGGACAAAAAGCTGCTCAGCATTTAAAACCTTTGATTTTTCACAGGTTTGCAGGAACAAACGATTTAAATATATCTTTAAAATTTCAGTTTAAAAATATCTTCCAACTGTGATTCTTCAAATCCTCCAAACTGTCTCCAGACTGCAGGATAAATGATTAATATTAACTGTACTGCAACATCGAGCTCTGCTGTCAGTGATTTACTAAAAAGCGTTTACCTGATTTTCTGCCACATTAATCAAACGCTGTCAGTTCACATTTTTGCCTCATTGATCCAAGAATCAGTATTGTATCACTTTCATCAGCTAAAGTGGGAGAAAACCTGCGACGTGACATGAAACTGTGACCTTAATGAAAGGGGACGGGGTCAGCAGTAGGCATAAACTCTCTGTGGTTGTTTGAGGACACAACCACCAGGGGGAGCCACACAACCAGTCTGCACAGCTGCACCTTTATGACACAAGTCTGCTGGTGATCGATCAACTTTATTTGGATAAATGAAACGAGCAGATGCAGCAGCAGGAGAGGAGCTGCACACAGGATGAAGGTATGAAGATATTATTTTATTGTGAATGAACAAGGTGTTTTCAATGAAACGAGTTGTGTTGTTCAACAAAGTAAACAGCTGTGATTAATTTGACCTTGAAATATTGGTTATAAATAATGAATGGTGGCAGAGCAGGTCAGCCACTAATCAGAAGGTCGGTAGTTCGATCCCAGGCTGCATCCTGGCTGCATGCCAAATATCCTTGGGCAAGATACTAACCCCATGTTTGCCTACTGGTGGTGGTCAGTCTCTGATTACAATGTATAAAGTGATGGAAGTTATTATAATAACCAGGAAGTAATTAGCTAGGTTGGTTAGATTCCTACAGGTCTTACTTTAATTTTGTGAATTAATTAAGTTTTGCATTTGTAGGTTACATTTTTTTTAAACTGACCTGAAATATCACAATCTGAAGATCCAGAGTTTTACTAACTTTTAATGGACACTTGTGCTCTAATTCTGGTCTCAGAATAACATGAAAATAGCCTGAAAGAGGCAGAAAAACCTTCAGTCAGCATCTGGGACACCTGAAGACGTCCTGACCTCCTGTCGCCTCATACAAGGACGTGTACAACGTGCCCGTTACACTGACTGATGGAAACACAGCGACGCCACTGTTATGGTTTTATAAAACCTTTATGATACTTACTGCTTTTTCTCATACAACATAATTTTGTTTTACCTGGTTTCATGCTTAATTCTTATATTTATGTTGTGTGGGAAAAAAATCCGTATGGCTTTAGAGACACGGGGCAAACACAGACTGATGATTTTCCAGGGCTCTTTCTGTTTGAGCTGCTGGCTTTGGAGTGTTTCTGTGCATCACCTGCAGGGATCTAAAATATTATCAGATATATCATCAGGTGAGTGTGGTTGGAGAGTAGTAGGCAGCATCCTTTGTCCTTGTACTGTACAGCTACAGTTTTATTGATGCGTTCAGGTAACTCACAGACCAACAAAGGATTTGTATTCAAGAGCACCCTCTGCTGGTACAAAATCAAAACTACAGCAAAAACGTAAAATATTTGCTGTCTTTCAAGTGTTTTTTTATACGGTGATTTTTGTGATTTATGGGTGTCTGCTTTCATGGACATCACATAAAATGAGATCCTTAGGAAGTCTAAGGTACTGTTAAACTCATTTAAAAGATCAGTGATGTGAAGAAATGACAAAAAAGAATGGGGGGAAAAAAGCAGACAAGCGGGCACGACTCACATTTGAATAATATTTAAATTAAAAGAGACAGGCCGCAGTCAACATCAAAAGACAGAATACAACAAAACCTGGGAGTAAGTCAACAAGTCAAAGTCAAATGTATTCATATAGCACATTTAAAACGACAAATGTTGACCAAGGTGCTGACAATTAAGATGATCAAAAGAAATAAAAACATAGGGAGACATGATAAAAGCCAAAAAAAAGAATAATAAAATGAGAAGATTTGAGTAAGAAATAAGATAAAAGTAATACAAACTCATTCTGATTTAAAAGCCATGGAGTAAATGTGTGTTTTCAGACAGGTTTTAGAAGTGTCCAATGTTGGGGAGGTCCTGATGTGAATGGTAGGGATGGGTATCGTTTAGGTTTTATCCGATACCAGTGCCAAACTGGTACTTTTGAAACGGTGCCGGTGCTTAAACAGTGCTCGAACCGATGCTTAAAGAATGGAAAACACAAACTTGTCCTAAAACCTTTCATGTTCAGCTGTTTTCCACTTTTTCTTTGGTCATTTTAGCCTTTTTGGCCAGGGTGAAGGGAGCATCTGCCATCAAACAAGAAGACAGCCGCATGTAACTATGACGGTGTTTGCTAGTTCACCTTACGTGCGTTAATGTAATAATGTGGTTAGCCTAGTGAACGTAAATTACACACGAACAACATTAAGCCACTCACTCAGAGGAGAACAGCTGCTGCTGCCATCATCATCCATCATCATTTCTGCTACGCTGGCAGGGCTAGGGGCCAGGACTCTACTCTTCGGGTTCTTGGGGGATGTTGCTAACTCTGGGTCCGATAACAGGCACCACACCCGCAGTAGATGTGCTCAGTGTGAGGCAGCAAGCTATCAAATATGGTACATTTCTTGACTTAAAAAAAAAATGCTATGCGTCACCAGGTGTTTCATCAAATTCGAGGTGTTACCTCCTTTGCATAGTATCACAGTATCACCTTAAAGCACTTGTTGCAGGCTGCTGAGTTTGCATCTTTTGCTGTGAAGTACAGCCAGACTTTTGACCGCTTCGCCTTGGGCATTTTTAATCTGTAGCTCTGCTCTAAAAGAACGTACGTACCTGGCCCCGCCTACTATCCTTGGAAAGGTAAAATGATTGGCTAGAATCCAAAGTGTGTGACATCTGAGGGAAAAAAGCACCGAAATAAAGCACCGAAATGTGCGCTACTTTTCGGTCTGGTTACTACCGTTTATGTCAGAACCATACCGGTACCCATCCCTAGTGAACGGGCAGTTTGTTCCATAATTTAGGAGCAGTTACAGCAAAGGCTCGATCTCCTCTGTGCTTTAATCTGGACCTCGGGACAGCCAGGAGCATTTGATCCACAGACCTCAGTGATCTTGAATATTACGGTGACCTGGAGCTGGCAGAGGAGCTGAATATCTTCTTCGCCCGCTTTGAGACCATGGTACCGGAGGTATTGGAGCCACAGCAGCAACACGCCACCCATAGCAGCACCACCCTCACCCTGGAAGCGCACGAGGTGAGGCACATGCTGCAGGCTGTTAACTCGAGGAAGGCGGCGGGTCCTGATGCTGTGCCTGTGATGCTGTGAATATTGAGGGATTGTGCAGAACAGCTGGCTGGGATCTTCACCAGGATGTTCAACAAATCCCTCGCACAGGCGACTGTCCCACTCTGTCTGAAGTCCTCCACCATAGTCCCCTTGCCTAAGAAGCCCCACATCAGCGGCCTGAATGAGTACAGACCGGTGGCACTCACCCCAGTGGTAATGAAATGCTTTGAGAAGCTGGTCCGCAGACACATCACAGCAGCCCTGCCCCGCAGCCTGGATCCACACCAGTTTGCCTACAGAGCAAACCGGTCCACGGAAGACGCTGTAGCCACAGCACTCCATGCTGCAGTAACACACCTGGAAGAGCATGGGAGCTATGTGCGGGTGCTCTTCGTGGATTACTGCTCAGCTTTTAACACCATCTTTCCACACAAACTGGTGGCTAAGCTACAAGACCTGGGGCTTCCATACAGCACCTGCACGTGGATCTATAGCTTCCTCTCAGGCCGTAGACAGAGAGTCAGAGTTGGCCATCACACATCCTCAGCCCTGAGTCTCAGCACAGGCTCACCCCAGGGCTGTGTGCTCAGTCCACTGCTCTCCTCTCTCTATACACACGACTGCACTCCTCGCCACCACAGCAACATCTTTGTGAAATTTGCAGACGACACCACAGTGGTGGGGCTCATTTCCAAGGGAGACGAGTCGACATACAGAGACGAGGTGGAGCAGCTGACGTCATGGTGTAAGGCCAATAACCTCCTCCTAAACACTTCAAAAACCAAAGAACTCATAATAGACTTCAGAAGGAAAAAGGCAGAGATCCAACCACTATTCATTAATGGGGCCTGTGTAGAAAGGGTGGCAAGCTTCCGCTTCCTGGGAGTCAACATAGAGGAGAACCTTTCCTGGAGTGTGAACACCTCCGAGCTGCTGAAAAAGGCCCAACAGAAACTGTACTTCCTGAGAATTCTCAGGAGGAATAACATCACACAGAGACGGCTGGTGTCCTTCTACAGAGCCTCCATTGAGAGTGTTCTAACCTACTGCATATGCATCTGGTACACTAGCTGCACAGGGGCTCAGAGGAAAGCACTCCAAGGGATCATTAACACCACCCAAAAGATCACTGGACCAGCTGCAGACGGCTAACTGATGACACACCACCAGAGTAAAGACTATTACTGTAGTCGAGGTGAGATGACATGAAGGCATGGATAGCTCTCTCAAAGTCTCTAAAACAGAGAAATGGCTTTGGTTTAGCAAGCAGCCTAAGATGGAAGAAACTCTACTTGATTACAGCATTAATCTGTTTATCAAACGTTAGATTAGAGTCAAAAATCACTCGTAGGTTCCTCGCGAAAGGTTTTTAAAAAAATAAATTTCTAAGGGGCCAAAGTCGCAGTGGACAAGGGGACCAAACACAATCACCTCTGTTTTCTGTTCATTTTGGTTAAGAAAGTTTAATGCCATACATGCCTTAACATCCTCCAAACAATCTAGCAAACCCTTCAGAGGACTCACAGATTTACGTTTCAGTGGCAGGTAAATCTGAGTTGTCTGCATAACAATGGAATGAGATGCCATGTTTTTTAAAAAAATTGAACCCATAGGGAACATATAAATAGAAAAGAGAACTGGACCAAGAATGGACCCCTGGGGGACCCCACAAGAAAGTGAGGCTTTTGAGGATGATGTATCCCCCAATCTAACAGAAAAACTTCGGTTGGACAGATAAGATTTAAACCACTCCAATCCCTTTGATTTCGACACAGTGCTCAATAGGGATGGGTATCGAAAACCGGTTCTTGTTGAGAACCGGTTTCCACTGTTTCAATTCCTTGGAATCATTTGCCATTTTTGCAAACGATTCCCTTATCGATTCCAGTCGCCCCGAATGACGTCACCACGTTGCAGAGCGTACCTGGCAGGAAACACGGCGCCTAAGCGGCTCAAACGCTTAAAAGTTTACTTACTTTACGAGAACGGATTGTCATCCTTTCACGGCAACTTGCAATACTTGCAAAGTAGATATTTCATTAAGGGAGGAAACACTACGAATATGCAAAAGCATTTGCTCACAAACACGCGATGAACTTAAATGAATGTCTTTAATTCCGCTCCAGACTCGTGAATCTCAACCCAGCAGCAGCGGTAACGTTTGCACGTCATCTCCCGTTAATGCGGCAGGTAAATAATCAACTAACAGTGCATATTATGTTAGCACGATCTGCTTTATTACAAAACCTGCCATTACTGTGCATTTAGGTGACCATGATGAGACAGACAGAGTCTGGCTGGCGCTCGCTGGCAGTTGTCGCTGCAGTCTACCGGTAGCGTCTCTTTTCAGGCCCGCATGTCACCGAGCAGTGACTAGTTTGTGGTCAAAACCTTGCAGCCATTTGCCACAGCAGATGGTAAGTGAATGTGTTTAATTGTAGGCAGGGACATTACTGGATATTCTTGTGTAATTGCTACAGAATAATTTATGTTATACTTTGTTATTGCTACAGAAGAATATTTATTTTATTATTTTACATTTACAATTTTCCCCAGGGACCCTGTGACACCCCATTGAAGAGCCGTAGGCTGTGGATCTCTTAAGATCTCACTGTTGGGTTTGTAAGGCCATGTTACTCCTAAATTTCTATCTTGTTCAAAGAGAAGATATAAAACAGTTCTAAGCTAATCGACCTTAGTGTTCTCCTTTTTAAAAACAAGAATCGATAAAGAATCGAATCGTTAAACAGAATCGAAAATGGAATCGGAATCGTTAAAATCTTATCAATACCCATCCCTAGTGCTCAAGCTGAGAGATAAGAATCCTGTGATGTACAGTATCAAATGCAGCACTGAAGTCTAATAGTAAGAAAATGGAAGAATCTCCTGAGTCAGTAAAAGTCTAAGGTCATTAAAAACTTTAAAAGAGCAGTTTCAGTGCTGTGGTGCGTTTTAAAACCAGACTGAAATACTTCACTAATGCCATTTTTATCTAGAAAGGTCTGGAGCTGACGTAGGACAACTTTCTCCAGGACTTTAGAAAGAAAAGGCAATTTAGAAATTGGTCTGTAGTTGGATAAAACTGCTGGATCCAGGTTTTGTTTTTTAAGAATAGGTTCCACTACAGCATGTTTGAAGTCAGCAGGGACACACCCAGACTGAAGACTGCTATTGAAAATAGAAAGCACAAAGCACAAGCACACCCACAGTGTCAAAAATGTCTTTTAGTAAATGAGATGGAACAATATCCAGAGTACATCTGGTGGGTTTCAAGTTGTTGACTACTTCACTCAGTAATGAAAAGGACACAGGCTCAAAAGGGCCAAAAGCAACCGAAGCTGATGTACGAACAGATTGGCTGGTAGCATGAGGGATAATATGAGACCTGATATCTGCAATCTTGTTAATGAAGAATTTCAGTAAGTTGTCACATGTTGCTTTCGATGCTACATGGGGAGTGGCAGTAGGCGAATTAGGAACTGAATTAATAATGCTAAATAAAATACCAGGTTTGTGACTGTTATTAGACGCAATCTTATAGAAATACTTGCTACTTTGCTGCTCTTACGGCCTTCTGATAATTTAACAAAGATTCTCTAAGTACATCAAACGATACCTGAAGTCTGTCCTTTTTTCATTTTCGCTGAGCTTTTCTACACACCTGTCTGAGTTCTCTGGTATTATTATTGAACCAAGGCTGGGTTTTAGGTTTTAGACACCTGGTTGTGAGCAGAGCAATGGAATCAAGTATTTCCAAGCAGGTTGAATTAAACAGAGAGTGTAGCCTATCAGTGGTCAAGTGAGAGGACCTATTAGAAAGTAAGGCATGATTAGAGATTTTATAAGAACAAACAAAACGATCGGCTGTATCTGAGGTAATCATGCGAGATCAGTATTTGGGTACATCAGGTCTGACAGGCTGACATGAAAGAGGGTGTTAAGTCAAATTGTTGAATGTTGTCATTGTGTTTCTTAAATTTGTCTTAGTTTTAGTTCAAGCAGTAGGATCAAAGCCATTCCTTTGATCCTGACCCCCTCCCCAGCCTCTCGAGGTTCTGGGAGGAGGCTGTAGTGTTTTATCACAAGCACATCCCTTGTGAAGGTTTGTTTGATGTTTGGTAAGCTTCCTGCTGTGTTGTGTATGGTGAACCAATACAGGAATTGAACCATATATTGGGTGTGGGGGAGATTATCCCCTTTATGACCAAGGATGTTGTGATCAGGAAGTCTCTCTCACACACACACACACACACACACACACACACACACACACACACAATCAAAAATGAATGCCTAACCCTGACCCTTACCCTAAACCTAACCATAACCTAATTGTAACCCTGACACTAAAACCACATTTTGAGTGTGAAAATTGCTTTTACCCCCATGGGGACCCAAATCCAGGTCCCCACATTGCAGAAAGTCCCCACCAGTATAGTAAATGTCAGGTTGCCGTCCCCACCAGGATAGTAGAGACCCGTACACACACACACACACACACACACACACACACACACACACACACAGTGCCTTGTCTTAGAACCGCTTGTATTGTGTAAACTGTAACTGTCAAGGGAATAAATAGCTGTGAGGAGAGCTGCTCTTGGAAGGATTTGGGCTAGAGACAGGTGATGAGCATTAAGCTCCACCGCCTGGTTCTGACCAAGGCTTCCCTCGCTAGCGAGTAAAAGACTGGTTGAAGATGTTCTGTCGTGGTTTCGTTCTTCATGAGGAATAAGTCTCTAATCTAGCGGGGCCTGTAGAAACACAGACTCAACAGAGGGAACTCAAATATAACAGGCATGTGGTCAGAGAAATTAATGTTGCAGATTTCAGTGTCACAGAGATCCGGGCCACTAGACAGTACAAGATCCGAGGTATGTCCACGTTTGTGTGTTGGGCCTTTAACTGACTGAAAAGAGTCTATAAGATTTAAGAAGTCATTAGTCAGCGGTGTATTTAAGCAGCAAATGTGCACAATTAAATAGGCCCGTAAAAAATGCACCCTTTAACGGCCCTAAGGCCACAAAATGGCCACACCCCAAAAAGTGCAATAAAAATATTATATATTCATATTTTTTTCCACTTTAAATTGGTCAGTCTTTTAAAACTACTTCTCCCTGAAATATTCATATAAAGTTTGAATTATATTTTCGTTTTTTTAACTCTTTAAATCCCAGTTTTATTACATGCGCGCCCTCTTTTTTTAGCCCCAAAAAATAAAAAAAATAAAAAATATTTGAACTAATATTCATTTGTTATTATAATTAGGCCTTTAGATGGACCAAAGATTGGCACCAACATTCATTTCGATCCACTTTTATTTTTTTCCAAGGAGCCGAAAATGGTCCCGCCCGAGCAGCCTGCTACCGCAGGCGGGAGAGGCAGCCTTCCGCCTTCCGCCGGGAGAGGCAGCCTTCCTCCCTCTTGTCTGTCTCGATCAGCCCCGGGGCATACTGGATCGAGTTTTCATGTCCACGTCACACACGTCCAATACCACGTGACAAAAAATATATAATTTGCACCCTCTAAAAGCTCTAAGAGCAGAAAATGGTACCCCGGAGCAGCCTGCTGCCGCACGCCGGGAGCAGGCAGCCTTCCTCCCGCTTGTCTGTCTCGATCAGCCCGGGGGCATACTGGATTGAGTTTCAAATGGGAAAAAGGGCGCCACCTGGTGGACAAATAAAAAATTACAAGTTGAAGGCCTTTGCTCGACAATGTCACCCAAGGTTGGACGATGCGAGTGCAATTAGTTCTAATGATCGTGGAATGAAAAATAGCGTTTATAATGGGTTTCAATCACCAAAAAATGGCTTTAGGGCTCATAGCGGATGTGTATGGTTAGCTTAGCCACTGATGCTAATTTAAGGAAGTCAAACTTGAATTTTGAAATCAAATTATACCAAACTTTTTTTTAGAGAATTTGGCTATATTCCATTCAACACAGTGCAAATGGCTTGTAACCGAAAATCCAAAAAGCCACAAAATGTCTCAAGTCCTAAGAAGGGTTTTAAAACACTGTCATACCTTGGCATAATTCCTGCCAAGAATTCATAGAAGTCTTCGATAAAATTCTTATGGTATTTTGGTGGTCGGTACACCAGCGCGCACAACACCGGAGTGGACTGCTGGATTTCAAACAACTGCAGTTCAAAGCTAGCATAAGCATCAGCTGCTGGCTACAGTTTTTATAAACAGTGGCTAACCCTCCACACTGGCCGGTAGTTCGAGGCGAGTTGAGATAGTTACAGTCTGGAGGGACAAGTTCAGAAAGCGGGCTCACCTCACACAAGTTTAGCCAAGTTTTTGTCACCAGAAGAAAATACAGGCGACGAGTGGTGATGAAGTCATTCAAAATAAAGGTTTTATTTGCTAGCAACCTAGCATTAACCAGAGCCAATCTAGCTAACACAGGGGTGCTAGCCGGCCTGGATGATCGACCCAGAGGACAGAGATCCTGGTGATCCACTCCACCTCTGCGAAGACGAGGGGACGGATGCTGTGAAAGCTGGACACTGAGATGCAGTGCCACAGGTACGATTGGTGAACCGATTCCAGGGATCGCCAGGAGATGAACAACTTGTTGTCCGGGTCAAGTTTGCTCAGAAGAGTGCGAGGATCATTCATTGGTGTCTGTGAAGGTTCTCAGTCATCCAGGTCATCGTAGTCAAAGGAGTTTGCAAAGAAAAGCGTCTGGACTTCTTTGAGTTGCTTGAAGACGTTTCACCTCTCATCCGAGAAGCTTCTTCAGTTCTAAGGTCAAATGGCCGAGAGTCCCAGATTTAAACCCAGTGGGAGTATCCCCCCAAAGAGGGACAAAGGACCCCCTGGTGATCCTCTAATCACATGCGACAAGGTGTGAAAGCGGGTGTGGTACCTAATCAGCCAGGGTTTCGGGTGTTTCAGGGTTTCACCCGAAACCCTGGCTGATTAGGTACCACACCCGCTTTCACACCTTGTCGCATGTGATTAGAGGATCACCAGGGGGTCCTTTGTCCCTCTTGGGGGATACTCCCACTGGGTTTAAATCTGGGACTCTCGGCCATTTGACCTTAGAACTGAAGAAGCTTCTCGGATGAGAGGTGAAACGTCTTCAAGCAACTCAAAGAAGTCCAGACGCTTTTCTTTGCAAACTCCTTTGATCATTCATTGGTGATGCAGCCATGCAGGTTTTGAATTTTTACCAATACACCACCCCGTTTCCCTCGCCTTCTGTGTCATTTCTTCCTGGAGGGATGGCAGAGTGGATCGCAGCGGAGGAACAGTGATACAGCCCTCTAACACAGGTGGAGTGCAAAAATCCTCACATCCTGGGGCCAGTCGGATTGCTCTTCAACAGTGGCTCGGATATTTAGTAGCAATTGGAAGTCATAAACCAGAAGAGAAGAGACATTTTTGAAGAAACCAGATGTTAACAAAGTTTGCAAAAAAAAAAACAGGTAACAGCTGACGGCAAGCCGCACACACAGGCGCCATCTTGGAAGGTCAAATGATCAAAAACACTCACAGCTCATAGGTGTCCAAGTGAAGGCTCTCCCTTAGTGCTGCACAGAAGGAAGACGCCTCCCTCTCCAGAGAGAGCAGCACATATCCAGCTGTGTCTCTAACACTCACACGTGACAAGATCATGTCCATGTGCTTAAATTACCAGGCTGTGCAGATGAACTGTGTGTGATTTCTGCTGAAACTGCTAACTGATTAAATCTGTGTCTATATCACCTGATGAAGAACCTTTGCCTCAACTTTGTCTATGAGCATACTTGCCAACTTTGAGACCTCAGAATTAAGGAGACATGCGGGGGGGGGGTATACATATACAAAAAACTTGAATTTTACAGTGTTTATTTACTTTGACTCACTTTAAATAAATAATTTTAATGTCACCGTTAATACTGTTCCCCAGGCGGGGCTGTCCAAATTCAGAGGCTGCATCCACCTCAGGACCTGGCCTTCGTGGTCCAAGTGGGCCGGGTCCTTCGAAAGCCGTCTCACACTTCTGTTTAATCAGTTTTGTGTTTGACGTTTATTCAGCTGTGTGAAAACCCCAGAGGAACCCACCCGATAATTAATAAAGCTTTATTTAATCTAAGCTAATCTAATAACTTTAATTTCAGCCAAACCGATTTACTCAGGAACAAATAAAACACTGAAAAAAGTCAAACAATAACATTATTAGGTTATCTAAGTGACTTATATATCATGTTTAACCTGAGTAGCGAAAGACCGCGGGGGGTTGAAAACGATGTGCCGGGAGTTTGTTGTTCTCGCCGGCTCAGCTATTTAAAGTTTACACAGCTACATTCTCGCCTGAAAAGTTTATTTTGCGTAATAAGAGTAATAGTAAAACTAAATAGCTGTCGCCATTGTTGGAAACTGGAATTGAGACGCCATGAATTCTGGGATAAGTTATTCATTTTTGTTGTCCGGGTGGAAAATCAGGAGAAATTCGGGAGAATGGTGGCTCCGGGAGATTTTCGGGAGGGCATTGAAATTCGGGATTCTCCCAGAAAAATCGGGAGGGTTGGCATGTATGTCTATGAGAGTGTGAAAAAGGGCGCCGGTTTAACTCAGGCGACCACATGCCATACAGCTGAGAGCGGCCGGCCCGGGTTCAAGTCCGACCTGTGGCCCTTTGCTGCATGTCTGCCCCCTTCTCTCTCTGCCCCCGCTTTCCTATCGTCTCTTCACTGTGTCTATCAAATAAAGCTGAAAAAGGCCAAAAAGATATTTAAAAAAGAAAGAGTGTAACTCCTGCCCCAAGTGGAGGAGTTCAAGTATCTCGGGGTCTTGTTCGCGAGTGATGGGAGAAGGGAGCCGGAGATTGACAGACGGATTGGTGCTGCGGCTGCAGTGATGCGGACGCTGCACCGGTCCGTCGTGGTGAAGAGGGAGCTGAGTGTAAAAGCGAAGCTCTCAATTTACCGGTCGATCTACGTCCCGACCCTCACCTATGGCCACGAGCTGTGGGTAGTGACCGAAAGAACGAGATCGCGGATACAAGCGGCAGAAATGAGCTTCCTCCGAAGGGTGGCTGGCCTCTCCCTTAGAGATAGGGTGAGAAGTTCGGCCATCCGGGAGGGGCTCAGAGTAGAGCCGCTGCTCCTCCACATCGAAAGCAGCCAGTTGAGGTGGTTCGGGCATCTGACAAGGATGCCTCCTGGGCGCCTCCTGGGTGAGGTGTTCGGGCATGTCCCACCGGGAGGAGGCCCCGGGCAGACCCAGGACACGCTGGAGAGATTATATCTCTCGGCTGGCCTGGGAACGCCTTGGTGTTCCCCCGGATAAGCTGGAGGAGGTGGCTGGGGAGAGGGAAGTCTGGGCTTCTCTGCTTAGGCTGCTGCCCCCGCGACCCGACCTCGGATAAAGCGGATGAAGATGGATGGATGGATGGATGGATGGAAGAGTGTAAAAGGTCTTCAATGAGACAGTTTCTTCACATCAAACAACAACCCTCCCACTTCTGTTTCTACCACAACAATTTATAATGACGTTCACAGTTAGAGGAGGCAAAAACAGACGATAACACTTTAGCATAATGCAATTTATTTATTGGTTATTAATTCTCATTGTAGTCAGGTTTAAAAATGATCATTGACAGTTAAGAAATAATAATTGGAGTGAAAGTCTTAAAATGAAAATAATTTTTACATGAACATTAAATGATCAGATGTCATAATATCCTGATCCGTGCTCAAGTTGATTTTGTTCAGATGAACAAATTACAATCATATGTACTGATTAATCTGAGACACAGAGGTGCAGGATGGTTCAGTTAAATAAGTCTCCAATCAGTCAGTTTGTCTTATCTTCTGAACATTAATTAGGTAAAAAGAAAACAACTTAAGGATTTGTGATCTTTTATGTAAATGAATTAACATGATCAACAGTTCTGCTAATACCAGCACTACTGCTTCATTTAGTCATTTATGTCCATGCAGTAAATATTTAAGAATGCATTAGAATTACTTAGCATTATTCTTGTTGTTCTTAATCATGTGAACAATTAGACTTGCACACATTTGATTTTTTGTTTCTGTTTTCTGACCAATCACAGTATTGCACATGTTTGTGGTAATTTAGCTCCCATCCCCTGCAGGTATATCACTCGTTTCTCCCAGCCTGGGTTGGCCTCTGATTTCTCTTCCTCGATCAGCATGTCGATGTATTCTGAGGTGGACAGAGGATCTGGCTTCAGTGCTATCTGTTTAAGCGTGTCCTCACACTTACACGACATTCTCGCCAATTCTGTCACATCAGGCAGTTTATCAGAAAGTGTACTTCTCAGTTTTGTAACCAGAGCCTCAGCAGTCATCTTATCATCGGTGACACCAATGCTTTCTTTCAGCTCTCTGACTGATTGTTTCTCTTGAACCTCGCTATACTCCCATTTTTTCTTCTCGCTGACATGCTCTTCCCATGAACATTTGCTTGGGCACACCGTGCAGCATCCATTTGAATCCATTGCAGCACAGCAGTTTTCCTCTGCATCCTTTTTCATAGGACAGGGATAATGGCATGTAAACTCACACTTCTTACAGTTGGTACTGAAATTACCAGTATCCTTCTGAACAGCCTTCATGACTGTAACTTCAAACTCGGCGTTCTCAGTTTTGTTGATCTGCGCCTCAAACTCTTTTAGCTCCCGAAGCCTGACTGACCGCAGTCTGCTTAATTTCCACCAAGCTTGTCCTACTATTTCATGCTGCCTTCTTTCATTGAGGACCTCGTTGGTCTGTTTCAAGCTTTTTGCTTGTGTGACTTTTACAGAATCAAAAAAACTCTTCATGTTATTTGTACTCATTTCCCAAAACATCTGACCAAAGTTTTCCTCTTCTTCATCTTCGTAAACAGTGTCGTCATTCTGAGATGATCTGTTCTGTGCAAACAAGGCTGAATTATTAAATTTGAAGTGAACAGGCAGCCCATCATCAGCTGTAGGTAATGGGACACCTGAAGCTCTCACTGCCTCTAGAACTGGAGGTTGCTGACCGTCTGCAAATGTCACCAGGATCCTGATGTTTTCTGCCAAATCTTTGCCAAAGATTGAGAAAACTGAATCAAACACATATTTCTGTGTTGTGGATCTCATTTGAGCAGCTGGTGCTACAAAACACACAGCATCAATGTCAGTGACACCACCCTGAGCAGAGAAGAGATTACGTAGCTGCTCTGTGGTCTCTCTGTCTCTTTCTATGCCTCTTGTATCTCCAAAGCCTGGAGTGTCAATGATGGTCAGAGAGAACGGGATTTTAAATCCATCCTGGTGGTTGATTTTGTAAACAGTGACTTCAGAGGTCTGACTGTGAGCTTGTGATGTTGACTGATCCTCATTAATGAATTTAAACCTGAAACTGTCCTCCCACTCGACACCAACAATGTAGTTGATCATTCCATCGATCAGAGTGGACTTTCCTGATCCAGTCGCTCCAAGAAGCATTATTGTACGATTCTGCCCCTCAGTTTCTTCTCCAAAGTTAAACTTCCTGCATCCATATATGTTCATGTGTTCTTCTGTCAGAGGCAGTTTGTAAACTGAGGGGGAATCAGATTTGATCTTTTCACTTTTAATCCTGAGAAGTTCTGCGAGGTGGAAGCAGACTTTAACAGTGATGCTTTCTTTGCTTTTTCCAGCTGAACCACAATCACATCTGACCCTGACTGCATATTCTGTATCTGTCTGAAGACCTGACAGGATCACCTTTTCACCTGCTGATTCTGTTTGGTTCCACTGCAGAGCTTCCTCATTATCATCTATTTTTGAATACTCCACCATGTAGCTCAATATCTGCACATCCTCTCCGAGCTCAGCAGGTTTCTCCCAGCTCACTGATATCTCAGATGAATTTGATTCAACTCGTGGTTTTCCAGGAGGGCTGCAGGGTAAGGTTTTAATTGAAACTTGATTAGCTGGCCCGACACCTGCTGAGGTCACTGCTCTGCATCTGAACACATACTCTGTGTTTGGCTTCAGATCTCTCACTGTGACTTCTTCAGCCTTTGCTTCTGTCTTCTGCTGCCATCCATCCTCTCCACTGACACAGTACTCAACAGAGTAGGAGGTGATGTTCTCTGCTCCAAATCTGGGTGGAGAAATCTTCAGTGTCACACTGTTGTGGTTTATGTCAGCTGCTGTCACAGTTTCAGGCTTTGAAGGAGGCTCAAAGTTCTCACTGACAGCAAATCCACCTTCATAAAGGTAGATGCTGCAACCTTCCTGTGTCTCATTAGGTAAACCCACTGTCAGGAACTTAATGTCCTTGTTCTCCTTGTTGGCCTCTGAAAAATCACTGAAGAGTTTTGCTTTTCTCCTCATTTCAGCTGTTACTTCTTTTGAGGCGTACCATTGTTCCTTCTCTACATCATGAGTGTGAGGATCTTGAAGGTCTGAGTTGGTTTTTCCTCTTAAGTATTTTGATAAAGCTGAGAGGTACAGTTCATCCTTTCCCAGAGAGGTGAAAACAAAACACACAACATGCTCTGCACTGAGACTTTCCTTGTACAGATCATTTTGAGACGAGATGATTTTGGCGTTTTTCATCCTGCTGGTAAAAGACATTAATGTGTCAACTTCTCTCTCTTTACAGTCCATCCACTCGTTCAGACTTTTGCTGTTGAAAGGTGAAGAATGTCTCTTCTTCAGGATCTCTGCAAGCTCAGCTTCCTCCTCTCCTCCTCCTCGGATTGATGGAAGCTTCTTGGCCAAAGATTTTTGGAAATCCAGCTTGAGCTCAGAGCACATTTCTTTAAAAGTTTTCATTTTATTTGCAATCTGTGGGAAATCCTGTGCAGTGGTGGTTCCCAGTACATCATTGTACCTCATTTCCAGCTCACTGAAGTCTTCCAGGGCAGCCTGTGCTTCTTGAACTAATCCTGTACTGATCTCACGGACGAGTTTAGCAGCAGAAGAATCTAAACATGTCAGTGGCAGCAGCCAGACCTTCACTGGTACAGCATTTTCTCCATTGGGTCCCAGTAATCCTGACAGGCTTTGGCAGACCTGTATGGCATCTTGAAAGTTTGTTGGAGTTTTTGGGAGGCGAAAGTCTCCATAAAATTTACAAGATAATTTATCAGCTTTTTGTTTGTCCTCTTGAGTCAGTGACAGGGAACCTTCACCCTCTATAGAAATTAAGGGAATCTTATTGATCATCATCTTCAAGCTGCCTTGTATTTCTTGATGATCTTCATATTTAGAAACTTCACGGTCAAACACAAAGAAAGCATGTGCTCCATAAAGAATAGCTGTGACTACATGTGTTGCTAAGCCTTGATCAAAAACATAGGGATGCTTCACATTTCCTCTTCCAAGATGATTCATGGACAGCTCCTGGATCTTTGTGGTTGCCTTGTACTTCAGTGTTACTCTGGCCTGATTTCTGGAAGATTTACTATCTTTCAGATATTTGGCAGACCCACTAACCTCAATAAGTCCACCCAGGAAACTTGCCTTCAGTGACGCACTAACATTTAAAGCTGAGGATTTCTCCTCAATGGATTCAGATGAAACCATTTCAAAATCACTGTATATCTGAGGCCTGTCTCCTCTATGTTCCATCAGGGCATCACGATCCCACAGCGTGATTCCTGCAAAAAAACAAAAAGGAAAAGAAAAAGACACAAAAATCAAGTTGAACTCACAGATTCAGTCAGAAAGTAAATTTAATGTGAAAGCCTCACGTGTTGGATTGAAATTAATGTAATTTATTTTTGTAATAAGTTGTAATTACTCATGAAATGCAGTCTGATCTTCTCCTTGAGAAACAATGTGATTAAATTAAAAATGTGATTTCCTCATCTTCGTAAATGGTGTAAATGGTGTAGGGGAGACCGGGGATAGTTGTAACGTGGGTCAGTTGTAACAATTCCAATTTCTCCAATCAGGACTAAGTTTCAAATGATGTGACTCATCCTGTACATGCCCAATTCAGTTTTGCTATCACATGTGAAAAATCAGCACATTTTGTCAAACACAGACAATTTAACATGGTAATTTGTATGCCAAAAAGTAAGTTTTTCTACTTTATTTCAATTTCTAATAGCATTATCTGCTTTGCAGTTAAACTCATCAAACTTAAATTATGTTATTTGTATGTCTATGGGGATATATTCTGTGTAGGTCTTTAGTGCTGATGTTTTAGCCGTTGGCTGTAATGTTAGCTAGTTCATGGCTATAGGAGTCTGGGTCAGTTGTAACAGCAACAGTCTGGGTTAGTTGTAACAATAATGCAGATGTTACAACTTACCACACTATTACTTTAACTTATATTAAACAAGTTGGGGCAACGACATCAGCAGAGAGAGTTCACTGGTCGCCTTTGTATATGCGGTTAATGCCATTGGCAACACAATTCCTCCACTGTTTGTGTTCCCACACATACATGATGCAGACCACTGTGTCAGAGATGGACCAGTAGGAAGTATTGGTAGTGGAAATAAATCAGGATGGGTGCAAGAAACAGATTTCCTCATCTTTCTGAAGCACTTTGCAAACCACACCAAGGTCAGCCATGATAAAAAGTAATGGAATTGCGATGCTGGTGCACAACTACATTTTTTCAGCTTCATTGTTATGTTCAAAAGTTGGTGCAAGAGTTGTAGGTTATAATGCCCACTGAGCCAATGAGGCCAAACTCAAGGAAGACCAACCAAAATTTATTAAATATTCAGTTGCAGAAAATTCCATCATTTGTCTTTTTTGGGGGTTGGAATATGTTCAAAAGCTAGATTTCTGCATTCTGTCACACACACAGCTACATAAATGGCTCTATGTGCATTCATGTGTTGAATAAACAAAGATTACATGTTAATGTTTTGTCAGTACCCTTATTTCATTGTGTTACATTTCACCCCAGGATATGTTACAACTAACCCAGACTATGGGGTTAATTGTAACATTTCACTCTTTGTGTTTGAGACCATACCATGCAATGGGTAATTGTGCTGCAGAGAAAATAGCTGCACTATTTAATAGCAGAGACATGTAAATACTTTGCATTAAATTTTGAATCCACTACCTTAAAAGAGCTCCCAGCTACAGACAGAAATGTCAAAAATGTTACAACTATCCCCGGTCTCCCCTAGACAACCTGAGATCATTTATTGTGTGCAAGCAGTATGGAGTTTTTAAATTTGAAGTGAACTGGCAGCCAGTCATTTATATCATCACTGAATATATTAAATTTGCTCACAGCGAAATGAAGGTAAACCTGTTTGCTAAGGATTTCACTAAAAGCTACTCAGTCAGGTGTTCCAGTTAAGCAGAGTAAAGCAAAGCTTCCTGTGGATGTACTAGAGCTGGGCGATAGAACGATAACGGTATGTATTGTGAAATAACTTTTTCTCGATAGAAAAATTAAACTATTGCGATAGACCTCGTCTCTCTTGTCCTCTTAAAAAAAAAAAAAGAAAAAAGAACAGCCAATCCAAATTAAGTAGCGCAGAGCCGAACCAATCACAGGCGCAGCGTCACGTCACGTGACTTGTTATGTACAGCACAAGCGCCAAGACGCACATGTGTATTTGTTTTTGCAGCCGTGCAGCCCGGGTAATGAAGGAAAGGAGTTTGCCGACTAGAGAAAAATCAACCGAGAGCGTGAGCGAAGGTTACGGAAGAAAAAACAGATGATGGTTCCAATGCCGGAGAGCTTGTTGAACGGAAGGGCCACAGAAGTTCGTAGTGTGAAGGTATTTCGGCTATTTCAAGTCTGACAAAAACAGAGTAGCGCGCACTGTAAATTGTGCCGAAAGCAAGTCTGGAAATACAATAATAATAATAATAATAATAATGGATTGCATTTATATAGCGCTTTTCGGTGCATGCTCAATCTCTGACTGAAAGCGCTGATTCGTCATTCGGCTTTTGTCAGACTAAAGTCACTGTTAAAACTGTTTGAAAAGCTAAGCTACACAACAAGGAGAGATTGAGAATTTCCTTTTAGTTCTCAGTTTATTTGATATTGACAAAAGTTAGTCAATTTTGTCTGTTCTTCTGTAAAATGACCTAAGATTTATTTTTAGAATTAATATTTTGTTTCTAAGTGGAATTGACAATTTAGTCTGTTTGTTTGTTCTATTTTGAAACTTAAACGCTTTTGCCTTTTGTTAGTTTGCAATATTTGCCTTTATTTATCTGAAACTGAAGTCTCATGTTCCTTAAGTACATCTGCCCTGTTGAACTTATTATGGGAAATAAATATTTTAATTAAAACAAGCTGCTAATTATTTCACATTTTACTTGTGAGCAACGGCACATTTAAATCTTACAAATATAGTTATTTGGCTTATATCGTGATCTATATCATTATCGCCTGAAATGAAAAAAACATATCGTGATATGAAAAAATCTTATATCGCCCAGCTCTAGGATGTACCAAGCCTTTTCCCCCCAAACTCTCCTGACTGACCTCCCCTTTGTTCCTCCTTGAGTTCCCTGTTCAAAAGCTAGATCTCCAGCGAGTATTTCTTTGGTTACAAAATGGTAAACAGAACTGCAAAAACTGAATTCTGAGTTACGCTCAGCTCTGTCTTCACTGTGACAGGAGGTGATCCGTGCAGTATCTGTATCACTACAGCCCCGGTCCATCTTTCAGTCTCCTGCGTCCTGCTTCCCTCTTCCCTCGTTCAGGAATAGTTTAAAAGACACTTACACTCGTCCACTTGGGGAAGCTACTCATCCCTGACCCAGGTTTGGCACTCCACTGTTTTCAAGCTGAGGACCATGGTCTCAGACTTGGATTTAATTCTCATTCCTGCTGCTTCCACACTCAGCTGTGAACTGCTCCAGTGTGAGGTGGAGGCCACGATCATGTTCTACTTTCAAATATCCTAGGAAACATGAGTAGTGTGAGAGTAAAGTGCTCTATTGAGGTGATACTGTACTAGGTGGTCTTTAAGATATTGCAGGGCCTGATTGTACAAGACCTTGTATGTGTGGGGAATTTAACAGGTAGCCAATGAAGAGCAGCCAATATGGCAGAAACGTGCTCTCTGTTTCTCGTCTGTTTGGTTTATAGACAAAAGAAATCTGAATAAACTATAAACTCTAACCAAGACAAAGACTAGACAACATTTCATGTAGAAACAATACATAAATAGTGTTAAGTGAAAATAATTCACTTTTTCTTGCAACTGTAAATGCCTGTCCCAGCCGTCATAGGGTAAGAGACGAGGTACACCCTGGAAAGGTCGCCAGTCTGGGCAGGACTAACACAGAGAGACAGACAACCAGTCACACCTATGGGCAATTTAGAATAATCAGTCAAACTCAGGACCTTCTTGCTGTGAGGTAACAGTGATAACCACTGTGCCACCGCGCTACCTAAATGGATTACTATTAAACAAAGCAAAAAAAAAAAAAAAGAAAACTGAAACTTTGCTTGTGACATGTAAAGAACTTTAAAGATGAAATCTTACCAGGGACAAGTTCATCGCTGCGGCAGTCGTACAGCATCCCCAGACCAAAAGGCCGACCGAGTGCTGCCAACGTCATTCTACCACCAGATTCAGAGTCCATGGCTCAACATGAACTGGAAGTAATCAGAAACAGCTTGTCAGTTCTCTGTTCTGACTTTCCTGTTGTCATGTGTCGCTGTGTTGCAGGCAGGATGTAGGACCCAAATGCAGGACTCAGGACACGGAGGGATGAACTAAAGAAGGCAGCTTTTATTGTACTGTATGAACTCAAACACCAAATACAAGGAACCAAACATAATAACTAGAAACTCTAAAACTAAGAACTTAGGAAAGTAGAAACAAAGAAGTTAGAAACTAGGAACTGACTAGAAGCAACAATAGGAACCAGGAGCACGCAGTACTGAGAGAGAACGACATGACAGTGGACAGAGGAAAACGCTGGGCTTAAATACACCGGGAGTAACGAGGGAATGGGAAACAGAGCTGGGACAAATCTGACATAACGAGACAGAAAGGAAGCAAAACTGAAAACATTAACAAAGGACGCAAGACTGTCAAAGTAAAACAGGAAACAGGCACAGAGACATGGAATTGACAAGGAGACATGGCTGACAGTGAAGACAGAGCAAATATGGAGCACAGAGACAAGATTAACAAACTGCGACTTGGGGACATGACTGAGTTGGGAGGCACAGGAGACGCTAGACAAGAAACTAAACAAGGGACGTGTAAAACAGGGGAGGCTTAGAGGCAAAAGCAAAGAACTAGAAAACACCTAAAGATATAACCAGAAACAAACCCAATCAAAGAATATTAATAATCAACAACACTGAGTCACCAAAGTCATGACCGTGACATTTGTTGCTGTTTATGTTTTTCGTTGTCTGTCCTTGAGGACGACCAAACCAGAAATTCAGTTTTCCCATGTTCTTTAGACCATTTAGGTTTTTCTTAGTTTACTTATTTCACATTAAAAACAACAACAACAAAAAGAACCAGTGTAGTTTATTTTGCTAGAGAAAAATGTGTATTTCCTGACTCATTAAAAAATGTGAGCTTCCTGGCAGTTACTAGTTGAAATTGGTTGCAAATACATTTAAACAATTTCACTACCGAAACAAGCTGATGTCTTATACGCAAACTAAGAGCAACTGTGGCAATCTGCTGGTGACCAAAGCAGTTGCAGGGATGTTTTTTGTGCAGTACTCTTTTTGGAACAACCTGCAGCAAACACTCTTTTACTGGTTGGCGAATAAACATTTTTTCTCTAGCGACCAGCGGTTGCTATGAGATTGCCAATTGGTCTCTAGGCTGATCAATTCATAGTTGTTACTATAAGTTTACTCCATATATTTACTTACTATTAAAATGAATTTATGTCCTCAGTTGTGCTGAAACAGCTTAATAAAATTGCCACCTGAGAGTAAGAACAAAGGTTGTGAGGTCAAACATCTCTGAAAATCATTGCTAACTGGTGTTCATCAGGGTTGGTTTTATATTTAGTCTACACTATGTGACAGATTTTCTAATTGTCTGTAGCAACACAATTTTTTAAAAGCTACTGTTGGTATTTAATAAAAAGGCACATTGTCACTTACAGGTGAGGACACAGGTATTTTATCGGCTTTATTATATTTGTATTTGTTGAAGTTTCCTTTTCCAGTATTTAGATGGATCACACATCTTTAGTATGGTCTGTGTCTCACAGTTTAATGCAAATTGTGCTAAATTCTTATTTTGTATGATCTGTGTGAGCCCTGCGACAGACTGGCGACCTGTCCAGGTTCTAGCCCATCTCTCGCTTTATGGCAGCTGGGGTCGACTCCAGCCCCCCAGCAACCCTGAATTGGATAAGCGAAAGAAAATAGAAGGATGGATGGTACCTGTGTGAGTATGTGAAAGTTAAGGAGAAGCACTGAATGAATGTGTGTGTGAATTAGAAAGAAACTGCTTGGACTGCTCACACTGAGTAGAAACAGTACTGAAAGTACCTTTCTATTTACAGGGAGAAGTTTATTTTTGCTCTGTAGTATCAGTCAGTGTCTGTTACGAAACAAATCGAAATTTGTGTGAAAATGCAGCTATTAAAGAGACAGACATGTCTCTTTAAGAATGTTTGAATGTGATCCAGAGTTATCCTGTCTGTTTGTTTTTTTACCGGCTGATCTGCTGTGATTTTGGTCTTTACTAAAACTGTCGATTGTTTAGGTTCCCAAAAGGACTTTTCACTTCCATCTGTGCAGTGTTGTGATCTCAGAATAATTTGACCTGCCTAGTAGAGCGAGCCCTAAATTTCCTTCTTACACAGTTTTATCTTCTTGTGATTTGGATTGATTCCATCCATTCGCTTCCGCTTATCCTTTTCAGGGTCGCGGGGGGTGCTCGAGCCTATCCCAGAAAGACCCTGGCCTGATGGTAGAATTGAACTCAGGACCTTCTTGCTGTGAGGCAACAGTGCTAACCACCATGCCACCGTGCTGCCTGATTGGTTCCTTTAATTGAATACGTTTTGATGATGATGCTGTTGGGGACAAGGGATGTTTCTGATGGGAATGGTTCCCCTGCTTTCTGTATTGATACAAACTGTAGAAAATTGCCATCTACTGAGTATAAAGGGAACTGCTCACAAGCCTGACTAAAAACTTGGTCAGTCAGATATATTAGTCAGCTTACAGATTTGAAAAAATATCAGCAAAATATCAACAAACAAACAACATTTTTGTTTTACGGTGTCAAATAACTCATTGGTCAGATGTGAGTCAGATGATCTCACTGTTGCTAGTTCAATCAGTCCAAAACAAAGTTACAACAAACTACGATATAAATAACAAATATAAATAATAATAACTAGAGTTCTGAAGCAACAGTCCAAACCTCAAAGCCCTGGGCTAAAGACCCAGGACCGAAACAATTCTAATAAAAAGAAAATGATGAAGCTAAAACTCTGAAACACAACTTTTAGATTCAGTGTGACTTTTAGATTGTTTTGCACTTTCTTAATTGTTAAGTAATAGAAAACAGTTCCTGCTGTAACTGCACCTGTTACTTTAAGTTATTTAAATTTTCTCCACCACAGTAATCAAGACAAAAGCATAAAAAAGTGAAGCAGCGTTGGTGTACTTACAGTAGACAGCTGTGTGATCCTCTGAGGTCTCTGCTCTTGTTTCTCTTTTATATTCACTGTAATGGAAAAAATACCATCACTGCAAGAAGAGAAAGCAGAAGAGCTTCAGGCTCGTTTCTCAGATTCGTGTGTGACCTGTGAAAATACGTGTTCAGTGTGCAGGCAGTAAAACCCACAGTACAAGCCTGCAGTCATGCTCACAGCTCTCTGAGGCTCTGCTTACATGACAGCAGGTGGATAAAAACTCTTCCCCTCTATGAGCTGAAAAAGAAGAGAAGTCATTTAAGGGCATTTGAACATGAAACTGTATCATCAAAAGATTCAGATTTAAGGCTCCATGCAAAGAAGAAGCCACATGTGAGCATGATCCAGAAACACGTCTGACTTCTCTGGGACAAAGCTCATTTATAATGAACTGAGTGGAAAACATGACTGCCAGGTCTTCTAGACTAAAGAGGAGAGGGACCATTTGGCTTGTTATCAGCAATCAGCTCAGACACCTGAATCTCTGATGGTATGGACGCTGTGGAATCTGGAAATCAATCAATACTGAAACTTATTTACAGGTTTTAGAGCAACATATGCACCAATTCAGACATCACCTTTTTCAGGGATGATGCTAAACTGCAGCTATGACCACAGCATGGCTTTTGGTAAAAGACTGTGGGTGCTAAACTATCCAGACGTTTCACCAACTGAAAACATCTGGAGCATCGTAAAACAAAAATACATGAACGAACACCCAGGACTGCTGAGCAGCTGATATCAGATTGGGACAAAGTCCAGCAGCTGCTGTCCTCAGTTCACAGACGTTTACAGACTGTAGTGAAAAGAAGAGGAGATGCTACACAGTGAAACATGGGCCTGTCCAAGTGCTGCTGCTCAACATAAGATAATATTTTTCTTTCACGTGAATCATTTAATGTTTCTATGATCTATTGTCAATCGAAATCGGGTTTAGGAGATTTGGAAATCATTTCACTCTTGTTAATTCGTTTTTACTCCCAACTTTTTTGGAATAAGAGTTGCGTGCCTCCTAGTTTCCTAAGTTTCTGTAGTAATTAGTGATGATTGTCGGTCTTGGCTACATCACTGACAGGAAGTGATAACCGCTAATTCAGCTGATTTTTGTGGAAAAGCAGAAGAGCATCAGGCTCATTTCCCTGAGCGGTGTGTGGCCTGTGAAATAAACGTGTCTAATGTACACGCTGAAAAACCAGACTACGAGCCTGCAGTCATGATTGTGCCTCTTTGAGGCTGTTCTTTTGTTCTCTGACAGTTCATCCACAAGTGTAGCAGTGTGTAATCCTTTAAAACTGACATCAACAAAGAAAACTGAGGCGCTTTTTTTTTTTTTTTAGCTATAGACAAACTACATTTATTGCAGGAACCATTAATACTAAAAAAGGCTGAGGAATAACTGAACATTTGACACAGTGAGCAGGAAAGTGCCCGTGAGACAGCTGGAGATCCACAGACCATCCTGCTAGAGACACAATAACTGAGTACTAAGAACTGTGTGTGACTTCTTCAGTCTGACAACGCTTGGCCAGGTGAACAGATCAGACTTTCAGGGACAACCTCAAAGCTTCCATCAGAGCCTTTCAGTAAGGATGAGGTCTGGACTTTGGGCTGCTGCAACTCCTTGGCACTTTTGGAGATCTGCTGCTGTGCTTTGGCTCATAATCCTGTTGATCACCCATTTTAGTTAGATGGCCTCACATTTGAATCACATTTTGACATATGGAAGAGTTCAGTATCAACTCAGTGACCCTCCACCACCGTGCTGACAGATGGTATGAGGTGTTTGTGCTGATATACTGTTTTTGGGTTTGCTCGAAACACGTGCACAAAGAAGCCATCGTGCAGGTGAGTGTGTCTGCTTTGTGAACTCTGCTGAAGTTTCATGCTCTCGAGGTTGACTGTGCTCTTGAAGCTGAATGCTGCTCGCAGTTTCTCTTAACTGGCTACATCATTTTCCTTTTTGTACAGCCTGGATAAACTGAGGAATTCTGTCTGCCTGTGAATTTGCATTTGGGCCCTCATCCAAACACCTGAATCTCTGGTGGTACCATTTGAGGTTGACCCCAACCTCAGATGGTTGCGGTCAACCTGTTGTTTGCTCTTGGAACTGTCTTTCATTTCACATATTTCACATAGAAGTACTACAGGGCAGAAACATGGGTGTGCCATGGCTTCCCCAGTTTCACCCATTGTTAGTGCTACTGTAACCGGTTTGTTCCTGCATTGTGTCTGACAATGAAAGGTAAAAGAAACAATAGAGAAACAAACAAAAGCATTAGTAAGTAGAAATAGGGAGAAATCATGATAATCCAGAGAAATGAGTAGCAATACAGCAATTAATGAGCGGTGAGAATTAGCGAATCGGAAAAGCCAGGTTTAATAGGTAAGTCTTCAAGCGTGCTTTAAAGGATTGAATGGAGTCAGAGGCACGAATGGTAGCAGGAAGACTATTCCAGAGGTTTGGTGCTACAGAGGCAAAAGCACGATCACCCTTAGTCTTCAGACGGTGCCTGGGCTGGGCCAGAAGTAACTGACCAGCTGATCGTAAAGAACGGCTGGAGTATAGAGACTGAGGAGGCTGGTGAGATAGTCAGGCACAAGGTTGTTTAGACATTTGAAAGTAAGCAGCAGAACTGTAAAATCAATACCGAATTTAATAGGCAGCCAATGTAATTCGGAGAGCACTGGAGTAATAGAGGCAAACTTTCTAGTTCCGGTTAGGAGACGAGCCGCAGCATTCTGAACAAGCTGTAATCGTTGTAGGTGAGCAAGTTGGAGTCCAGAGTAGAGCGAGTTACAATAATCTAATCTGGAGGTCACAAAGGCATGTATCAGTTTCTCAAGATCTTTGTACGGTATTAAGTGTTTGACCTTGAAATTTGGCGCAATTGGAAGAAACCAGGTTTAACCACTGAGGAAACCTGTTTACCCAGCTTAAACGAACTGTCCAGGAAAACAACTAGATTACTTACAGTATCTGTAAGAAAGCAAGCAAAGGGACCAAATCGGGCAGCTAGCTGGTCTCGTGGAGTGTGACTATCAAACACCCTAATCTCAGTTTTCTCCTTATTTAAAATGAGAGAATTGGCTGACAGCCACTTTGTAACCTCTTTCAAGCAGTCAGACAAACACTTCAATGAAGCTGACAGGTCATCAGACAATTGGAAATAGATTTGAATGTCGTCAGCATATCAGTGGTAGGAGATCTGATATTTGTCAAAGATAGAACCCAGGGGTAGCATGTACAAGGCAAACAGAGGGCCCAGCACAAACCCCTGTGGTACTCCACAACAAAGAGGGGCAGCGGGTGACGAGTAGTAGCCCATCATGACAGAAAAAGTCCTACCCGAGAGGTAGGATTTAAACCAATTAAGAGCAAAATCCTTGATGCCTATAACATGTTCCTATTAGGAGTTGGTGTCATGGGTTTGCTTCTGTTTTCAGCACAGGTAGGCGGGGCGGTGTGTCACGGGATGCTGGCACACTGGCGGTACATCAGTGCATGTCAGCCCCCTTCCCTGGTTTCTCTCCGTTTATTTATCAGTGTACAGAATCTCCCACCCTATGTAAATAATTCAGACACTGTAAATAAAGAGCACTTCCTGCATTCCCTGCACTTCTGTGTGTTCTGCCAAAGAGTCCGTTCATTCAGCCTAACAGTTCCAGTCTCTCTAAAAGAATATTATGGTCTACCATATCAAAAGCAGTGGACAGATCCAATAAAATTAAAATGGGTGACCTGAGTCGGTAATTAAAAAAAGATAATTGAAAACCCTCAGCAATGCCGTTTCAGCGCTGTGGTGAGGTTTAAAACCAGACTGAAATTTGTCACTAATGTTATTTGCATTTAAGTAGGCCTGTAGTCTGGAGAGGACAGTTCTCTCTAATAGTTTAGATAAAAACGGAAGTTTAGAGATTGGCCTACATTTTGCAAGGTCAGTATGGTCGAGGCTAGTTTTCTTTAGGACAGGTTGCACCACTGCATGTTTAAATGCAGATGGGACACAGCCCGTGAGCAATGATAAGTTAATCAATGATAAGAAGTGAGGCCCAATTACATCGAACCCATCCTTTAAAATTTGGGATGGGAGGACATCATGAGCCCAGTTTGAATTTCTCAATTGATCAATTATGCTTTTAAAAGTAGAAAGTGAGATTGGACAGAGATCCACCACACTGTAAAATCTAATTAGTTCCCAGAACTCAAAAAAATTGAGTAAAGCTTAGCTAAAAATGACTAAGTTAGGACAACTTATTTTACTTTGAGTACTCTGTACAAGCTCATTTGTTCCCAGAACTCAAAAAAATTGGATCAAGTTTACGTAAGATGACCAAGTTAGGGCAACTTACTCGTTTTGAGTACACTGTACAGCCTTGTTAGTTCCCAGAACTCAAAAAAATTATGGAAACTCGTTGCCTCAAAAAAACTAAGTAAAGCTTACTTAAGATGACTGTTAGGACAACTTATACATTGCAAGTCTGCAGTATTAACAATAACTTGATATTTCTGACTGTACAATACTAATTGTTTACCTACTGACAAACATGTTAAGTTCAACTAAATTAAAAACAATTTGTGGTAACCTGAATGTGATTAAAAATAATTAACAACACTTTTTGTAATGATGTTAAAATCAGCCCAACTTTTATTTTCAAACACCACAAAGTACAACAGCCAACATACTGGACACTGTTCTGCTGAACAACAAACAATTATATTGCCATCACTGTTATAATCTTACAATGAAACAAAGTCTCAGATGTAATTGTTCTGAAAATAAGTTTAGGTCTACCACAGTTTGTTTTGTACTTACATTACTTATATAATCAAAATAAAATATTTATTGTTCTGTCACAAGTGCAGTCTCTGATTTAAACAACACATTTGTTTTCCATTCCAACACATGAGCTGGAATGTTGTAATATTTTAAGGATGCTTGTTTCCAGTCCAGGCATCACTGCCTGAATGACTGTCATGGATCGAGGTGATCCAAATGTAGGTGCAGAAGAAAGTCTTTAACTTCCCTTAAGTACAGTGGCAGTGGATGTGGGTTGGAGATGCAATGAGCTTGAACCTGCAGGCGACCATCTTCACACCATCTGTGACGGAGGACTCATCTCTCCTGTTGTCCTGCAAGCAAACAATCATATTTTTTGGAACATGAACTTAATTGCTTTCTTAAAAATTTTTTTCTGCATTTGGTATAAAACAGACTCCAATTTAGACAATCTCAGGCTCCCTCCCCACCGGAGAGGTGACATTCAATGTCCCACTTGTCAGTCTGCATAGCCCTGACCACCACCCAACACACAATAATGTCATGAAAGCATCATTTTAAAAAGGGCTATGCAAACATGGCCAATAACTTTCATTCTAATGATGTGCAAAATGATTTTGGGCATAAAACAGATTTTGCTGTTAGAAAACTTGCAGACTTCACTATATACAGTGTAGACCCTCTAAACTAAGTTTGGGGGATGTGATCTTTCAAGAAATGCAGACCAAACTGTTGTTGTTTGTTTACTTACACAGCATGTCTTGTAGAATTAACTGTGGTCACCAGCAACAGCACAGTGCAGTCATATCTCAAGTCTAATAACAGAAGACAGGAAAAGATCAGTAAACAAACAACTTCCCCAAACCAAAGCACAAATAAAACAATAAGTAAAACAGGCTGATCTAAAGTATGATTAAAGTTCAGCCTGATTAATATAAATGTCACTGACAGTTGCTAATATATTGGAAAACCAAAACACTTACTGATGTCTTTCTGTCCAACAGCAGGAGTGCTGGTCCCGAGCCTCGAAGACAGTAAGAAGCAAGCAGAGGGAGAAAAAACAGAACATTGATTTGATCCTTAATGTCTGTGCAATCATTGTAACATAGAGTTTGCTTATGTTGTTAAATAAAGGCTAGATTTGACATTAATAGATGCCACAGATGTTCAAAAGCTGCCACAAAGCATGAAAAAAAAAAATAGACATCTCCGAAAACGTCGGAGCATTTTTGCAAATATGTGATGTCTTGATAAATCGAGCAGATATTTGAAATTTACACAGCTACATTCTCGCCTGAAAATATCTTAAAAGTTTATTTTGTGACCCAGAAAAAGTAAGAAGTTTTTTCAGCGGCGCTCCTCCGCCATTGCCGAAACTCCGACAACCGCAGCGACAAATGCGATCCTCCTTTTCCCCAGACTACCCTTTCTGGGTCACAAAATAACCTTTTAAGATATTTTCAGGCGACAATGTAGCTGTGTAATGCTCAAATATCTACTTAATTTATCAAAATATCACATATTTGCAAAAGTGCTTCCACGTTTTCGGAGAGCTCTGTTATCCACCCCCCACACCTACCCCACCCCTACCCCACCCCTAACGGCTGCACCTCCCGAAGAATTTTGTCTGGGCTCTTATCTCACTTATTTATTTCAAACAATCAACAGAAAATTTCACCACATAGTTTTATGTAAGGTTTTTAAGGCTGTGGTGTTAATCTTTAAGTAACATGAGCCCAGCGGCAGCAGCAACGCTAGGCTAACACTAACTAGCTAGCAAGATTTTAAACCTGGTGCTAAACTAAGAGAAGCCACAAATCAGTTTGAATAAGAGTAAACATTTACTCACCAAGTCAGTGTATCAGGTAAAGATCCACAGCAATGACAACAATAATATCTTGAGCTGACGCTTCTCCAGGTTTGCTCAACATATTCCATAAAAAATGCACCGTGAACATGCGGACTGATCCGAGAGGGAGGAGGACGGTAGTGACGCGGCATTTTCAAAACACATCTTTCATCCTTCCGCAGTGAGAAGCAAAACTTCCAGCTTACTTAGTTTTTCTAAGTTAAGACAACTCAAATAAATGGAGTTTATCAGCGTTTTTGCATAAAAAGTACTGGTAACTTATTTAAATTGAGTTCTAATAACAAATTGATAAAAATTGAGTTCAGCCTATTTAATATTTTTAATTAAACACAATATTACATTTTACAGTGCAGGAGGAAGAGGATTCACCACAGGAGAATGAGAGATAGAGGTTTTTAGAAGTGAGATTTTCCTTGTGAAATAATTTAAAAAATTGCTCACAGAGAGCTGGGGAGGCAAAGTCTAGTTTATCAGGGCAAGGATTGATGGCAGAATTTAAAATTTTAAACAGTGCCCGGGGTTGTTTGAGGCTGGGTCTCCACATCAAATCCTGGGGCTTCCACTCTCGAGCTGAAACTTCCCTAAAACTTGTCCTCTTTCCTTTTCATGAGCACAGAGAGTCTCCAATCCAGTGTTTTTTTTCCTCCCAGCAGATCCACAAACATCCCGATTAAAATGAGTCCTCCCTCCAACATCCTCAGATTATTTTAAAAGGAAAACCAGGCCAGGTTAAAAATCTTAAAAATGTGCACACTTCATCCTGGAGTCTTCGAGGCTTCCCTGCTGCACCAGTGTCCTACTAAAAAAAAAAAAACAACAACCCCCGCTTCCCGTTTCCTCTCCCCTTTATAGAGAAGGGCTCCAATCCTTCCCAATCAGCTGCTCCCTGTACTCAACTCTAAATAGCTGGCAGCTGGACTAGAGTAGAATCTCCACTCCCACATGGGTGTGGCCCACACCTCACACCAAACACAAAGAAACACCAAAGCATGCAATTAATACAAAAAAATCTAAAGTAATGCCAACCCAAAAGCTTAGTGGGGGATTCTCTCCATCCTTTTCCACCATGCTATACTCCGTAACAATTGCGCACATCCTTCTCCATGTTATACCAGAAGAAACGCTGACGAGCCAAGGTGAGTGTGGAAGGTTGACCTTGATGACCAGCGCTGTCATGTATGCCAGACAGCACCATTTGTTTTAGGGAGTCAGGTACCACAAACTGGAATATCTTGTGTTTGGTCAATGGGTCCTTCACAACTCTGTAGAGAACACCATTGACGAATGTGAGCTTATCCCATTGTTTTAGGAGCCGCAATGTATGTTGGTTCTCATGATAGCGCTCACGTCTGGAGGGAATGCGCTTACGCTCAACGTAGTGGGCTACTCTGGAGATCACAGGATCCCCTGTTTGGTGAGACAGGAGATCAGCATGGGACAGCACATGAGAGACATCACAGTCAGGTGGACTAATGGATCAGTGAGGGATGTTGCATGCTGGCAAGAAGCAGAGTCCCGTTCACAGAAGGAGGACATGAGACGAGAGATGATTGTTGGGTTTTTCTCTGTATCTACTGTACAATATAAAGCGCCTTGAGGCGACTGCTGTTGTGATTTGGCGCTATATAAATAAAATTGAATTGAATTGAATTGAAAACTGAATTGAAGAGACGTCATCAGTTGACAGAGACACATCAATTGCAGCAGAGGGTGGAGCACTGTGTATTGACTGAGGTTAGCAGGTCAAACGGAAGGCATCTTGGACACTGGCATCTTTCACATCACTGACTTGCTCTAGCAGCTCAAAGTAGGGCTCCAACAGGAGGCGCTGGGCCAAAGGCCTCACAAACGGTTCCCTGCTCAGGGTGTCTGCCACAGTGTTCAGCTTTCCAGGAACATATTTGATCTCAAAGCAATATGGCGCAAGCTTAGAGACGCAATGCTGTTCACAGGCATCCAGCTTTGTCTTAGTCAGAATGTATGTGAGAGGATTGTTATCAGTCCAGACAGTGAACTGGTGACCCTTGAGCCAGTGGCTGAATTTAACGCACACAGCCCACTTCAGAGCCAAAAATTCAAGCCGGTGTGCTGGCTATTTGGCCTGGCTGTGGCTGAGAGACTTACTAGCAAAGGCTATAGGTCTTGCTCTCTCCTCACCAGCTGGCACCTGGGATAAGACAGCACCCAGCCCATCCATGGAAGCATCAGTTGAAAGGATGAATGGCCTCTCAAAATCAGGATGTGCCAGCACCGCAAAGCTGAGGAGTGCACCTTTGAGTTCGTCAAATGCCTTCTCGCAAGCAGGAGTCCAGTCTTGAGGGGTCAGCTTACGAAAGGTTCCAGGTTTTTGACTTCCATGGCAGCCTTTAATCTTCTTCTTTCGCGGTTAGAGCAAAGAGTGGCTTTGGAATACGAGAGCACCCTGGAATGAAATGCTGGTAAAACATCACCATGCCAAGGAAGGATCTCACTTTCTTCTGAGAAGGGGTGCAACCATCCATAAGGTCAGTCTTCTGAAAACTGGTGATAATCCTCACTTTATCCTGATCAACCAAGACACCACCAGCATCCATGACATGACCCCAAAACCTCACAGACCATCTGAGAAAATGACATTTTTTCTGTGCCAGCTTCAGATTGCTGGTCCTCAGGCAAGAGAAAACAATCTCAAGATGTTTTAGGGCCTCCTCTTCTGAAGGTGCAAAGACCAGCAGGTCATCAAGATAACACAGGAGGCTGGAAAGGTTCAAGTCACCAAAGATGCTGAGCATCATCTGCATAAAAGATGCTGGGCTGTTGCATAGACCCTGGGGAAGTCTGTTGTACTCATACAGGCCAAGGGGTGTAGTGAAAGCCGTGTATCGTCTGTCAGACTCATGGAGGGGAACGTTGTAGAACCCGGATGTGAGGTCCATGGTGCTGAAGAAAGCATTCCCATCAGTCAGCCTGATGGGGCAGTGGGTGAGCATCCTTAACGGTTTTGGCATTGAGCCAGTGGAAGTCAGTGCATATCGTCAGGTCACCTGACTACTTCCAAACCATTACCAGTGGTGAAACATTTTCGCTGGCTTACTGATGATGCCTTTCATCGTCATGTCTGACAGAACCTCCCGCAACTTATGATAGTGAGCCGGGGGTACTCTGCAATAGGGAAGCCTGAAAGGGTGGTCGTCAGTGAGGTGGATATGATGGACAAAGTCTTTCACCTCACCACAGTCCAGTTTGTCTCTAGAGAACACATCTAAGTAAGTCAACACAAGCTCCACCAATTTCCTCTTCCACCCATCCAACACTTCACAGCAGTTAACATATATGGTTTCTGGGTCTGTTGCATTTGTGAGGGTTTCATCAACACTACCCATGCTACCCCTCTCGTTACATGGCTGGTTTAAAGCAGCATTGGTGGGAGGAGGGACTGACATGTTTCGTTTCTGGCGCGACTGTGGGCATTCACACCTCATGTGTCCAGGGTCAAAGCAGCTGTGGCATAGCTTGTACAGCCTACAATGCACATGGGTTGTGTGATCATGTGAGCCACACACTCTGCACGAAGCACGATGAGAATGGGAATGGGCGTGGGTTGTGGCCACCTAGGACCAGTGGCTAGTGATGCAGTGCACATGGACAGAACCTTGTCAAACAGTACTACCATCTGTTGAACACCTGGCTCAGCTGGAGGATGGCCGGAAACTGGCAAAGATGGGAGCATGACATGAGCAGGAGTCAAGGGAGGAGAAGCATAGGGCTGTTGCACACTTACTATGCCATCAGAAGAGAGAGGCTGATATGTGGCTGCAGAGGGAACAGAGGGCATAAGATATGAGACTGGCTCATGTGTTACTGGGACTGATGAGCACCACTGGAGTGGGCCTGGCTGTTAACAGTAACAGGGCTCTGATGTGGGATGGACAGACATGCTATATTATAGGGCTGCTTAATTAATCGAATTTTAATCGTGATTACGATCTGGGCTTTCAACGATCATTAAAAATGACTGAGCCGATTATTAGCTCCTCCTCTCGCGCTGCTCCATGTGGCAAATCGAGCGCACCTCTCTGCGTTTCGAACACGCGTCACAACAATTAAGAGGACCTGAGGGAAGCTCGGAACGCTAGGAAAGCTAAGCAGAAGTTATTTGGTGAGGAGAGGATAATGGCTGCTGAAGAAAGAATGCCGTTGGTTGAAAAGAGAAGTAAAACGACTTAAGTGGTGTGGAAACATTATGGGTTTGCGGAGTCAGACGTGGATCAAGTAGACATAGTGTGGAAACTTTGCTATGGTGTCGTAGCTGCACCACAGAGCAACACTACAAATTTATTCAATCATTTGAAGACCGCTCACAAAGTGACATACGATCAAACAATGAAGGAACATAGAGAAAAACTCTCAACAACACCTGCTTCATCCTCACAGACCTCCATTCACGCTACCCTTTACAACGCGACTAAATATCCCACCAGCTCCCAGAGACACAAGGAGATAACAAACGCGGTAACGTTTTTCCTCGCCAAAGACCACTGCTCACTTAACACAGTGAACAACCAGTATTATGCAGGATTTTGAAGTTCACTAAGCATAGATGTTTACATTTTTCATTTATTTTTTATATTGCAAACATTTGAACTGTTATCAGTATTTGCACACTATTTTATATTATTTTTTGACATCTTTAAAGCCATTATTCAATATATTGTTATTGTTAAATAAATATCGACAAATAATCGAGATCTCAATTTCAGTGAAAATAATCGTGATCATTTTTGCCATAATCGAGCAGCCCTACTATATTATGAGACAAAACACTAGACTGTCTCATTGTATTCACATAGTTGTCCAGAAGGCTCTGAACCTCAGCCACAGTCCACTCCTCAGGAGCCTTCAGTTGAAAAGAGAAGGCAAGACTGTGATCAGGACAGTGATTAATGAACGGAGATACTCATCAGCAGCGTCAATAGACTTATTCAACCGGATCCAGTAATCCATGGCATTCACGCCTGGTCATGGCACAGTACTGTTGAAATCTTTCATGGGCAGGCTGGAATATGTCAAGTCGCTGAAGTTAGACCTCAGTATGTCAAACACATCAGTAATAAGATCATTCCAATTCAACTCAGGGCGGCAACGAAGTGACACCTTGACCACATCTATGGCTTTGCCAGTCAGTCTAGACATTAATATGGCAAACATTCTTCATCTGTGTCACAGCTGATTCTGTGCAGATAACATCTCATCATGTCCTCCATTCACTGATGGGGAATAAATCTGTGTGGTCACCCTTGAAGTATGGTGGAGCTTTGGTGTCTGACTGAACAACAACCTTCAGCTGGGACTGGTCGTTGCAGCTAGAGGGCATATTCTGGGGAGACTGTGGCTGGGTGGGGGCTGGCTGGTGCACGGAGTTAAGGGAGGACGTGATATTTTCCCCAATTTGCTTTGGTAAATCAGTAATCAAGCTGCTCAACATATCAGTAGTGACAGCCTGGGTGTGTGTGAGTGTGTGAGTACCGGGGGCTATTGGCCTACCCCTACCAAAACACCTTGGAGCAATCTGATGACCCCTCCCCAAACCAAAAGTCACATTACCCCCTGCAGAGAACAGATCAGGCATAGCGCTATCCACAGTTTCCTCACCTAACATGTTGACCCAAATGAGATATCACTGTTGAACAGTTAAAAAAAGAGAGCCTAGCCCTACACACAATTATGCAAAACTTCACAAAACAATGAAATGTGGGGACAAAAAAGTAAAAGTAATCAAAGCATCAGAGAAAATACAATAAAAAGTTGTTGTCTTCTCTTAATTAAAACAGGCATTTTTAATTAAAACAGGCAGTTTTAATTACGAGGCACCAGACACCAGTAAAAGCCAATTTTAACATCCATCCATCCATTCGCTTCCACTTATCCTTTTCAGGGTCGCGGGGGGCGCTGGAGCCTATCCCAGCTGTCATAGGGCGAGAGGCGGGGTACACCCTGGACAGGTCGCCAGTCTGTCGCAGGGCCAACACACAGGGACAGACAACCATTCACACTCACATTCACTCGCACATTCACACCTAGTGGCAATTTGGATTATCCAATTAACCTATCCCCACAAGCTGCATGTCTTTGGACGGTGGGAGGAAGCCGGAGTACCCAGAGGGAACCCACGCAAACACGGGGAGAACATGCAAACTCCACACAGAAAGACCCCGGCCTGATGGTGGAATTGAACTCAGGACCTTCTTGCTGTGCGGCAACAGTGCTAACCACCGTGCCACCGTGCTGCCGGCCAATTTTAACAGAAAAAATAAAATTACAATCCGTGCCTGTGTAATTTGAGGCAACAATATGAAACAGGGACAGAAACGATTACCTAACTATTCGCCCTTTAAGTTCATATGTGACAGAGATTCCTGCAGTTCAAATTGCAGGGCATGCACACACACGCACTATATAAAAACCTGGGAGTCAAAGCGCAGGGCACAGGACCCTGGGCACTAATTCACCTTTTCAACTGTAATTCCCTCTTTTGTACAGATGGAAGCTGTGTCCCAATTCAGGGGCTGCACGCTTTGGAGTGATGTGATGAAGGCTGTCCCAATTCGAAGAGTCCTCCAAATGCGCCCTTCATTTCTCCAGATTTGAAGGCTGTGTCCGGTGTAGACTTCGTGGCCCAACCTATCCCACAATTCATAGCGCGGCGGTGGGTGTGGAGATTTTTTTCGGAAAAAAAACGGTGGATGGCTGAAGCGGAGCGGCCGAAGAGTAAACTTTTAAAAGTAAGTACTGAACTAGAGGACGGGGGGTGCCTACTGGGGTCAGCGGGGGAGCTGGCCCTAAGAAGGGGCATCTTGCCCCTCCCTTCTTTTCCTCCCCATCCCCGGCTGCCTCCCTCTTCCCGCTCCACCAAACCCACACACACAGGTAGGGCCTTGGGGTGCGGGTGTGTCACCAGGGTGCAGGGGGGCATTCCCCCCCCCCTTCTGGCCACCTGTGCCTCAATTTTATTTCACAACTTAGACATCCACATTATTCACACTCTCATAACACACACATATATATATGTAGGGCCTTGAGGGTGACCACGTTAACGGCGTCCAGAGGACGGTCTGTGTATGCAACCCTACCTCTGGCGCCGGTGCCCACCTCTCAATTTTAAATCCATGTAGACATTGAGGGTTCTCGGGAGGGGCCGTGCTAACACCTGCTGCTCTCTGGCAGCAGCACCATGCCCTCCCTTGTTTTAAATGCACTTTAGAACAACACGCAGCAACACTACACATGAGTGGGAGGTGGGAGGTATGGGGTCTTCACACACCCCCGTTCTCTGCTGGCCATCGGGGCGGGGGGCTGGGAGGAGGTGTTGGCCGTCCGATTGGCCTCCCTGCTGCTGCGGAGCCTGGGGCGGTCTGCTTGCCTCCACCCCGGGGGAAAGGGTCACATCTCTTGGGTCTGGGTGCCGTTTCCCCCTCTGGGGGTGAGGGTACCTGGACCCGGGGCATAGAGTATGTTTGGGGAGTATGATTGTGTGTACATGTCTATGTATGTCTGTCCCTACGTTGGGTGAGTGCTGAGTGTTTGTATATGTGTGCATGAGGGTGGGAAAGCATGTTTATGTCTGTGTGTGCCTGTTTGTCTGTGTCTATATGTCAGGTCGGGTCTTAGACTCCACCTCCCTGGGTAATCCAGGGAGGTGGGGGCACGCCAGTGCAGCCCCCTCTGGCTTCTGCTCCGTGGCTACTGGGTGACCCCCTCGTCTGGGGATCTCCTCAGCCCTTCCCAGGAGGGTGGCATGGATGCCCCTCAGCCTGGATCTGCTCCATGCCTGTTTTATGCCCTGGGGGACGGGGCTATGGGCCTCCACACCCTCTAGCAGACCGTTACATGGGGAAACCTTTTGTATACAAGCGCGTTGATCCACACAGGTGTACACACGGGTGTTCACTGTTCGTAGACAAACTACACCTTTCTTAGCTGCTACTTCAAAGCACATTGTGCGCTGTCTGTCCTGCGTGCTGCACAACAACTTTCAATATTTAGTATTTACTGCTGTTCACACTTAGCTAGATTAACGTGATGGTGTTGTGTTTAGTATGTTGCTTTGTTTTTTGGGGGTTTTTTTTGCTTGTCTTCTCCTTTTTCTCTCAACAGGTGATCCAGGAGATTTTTCTTTCTCTTTGTCTTTGTAAGTGCCCTTTCTCACTGTCCCTTTTCCCTTCTGTTTTTCTTTTCCTTCCTCTCTTTCTTTCTCCCTTTCCTATCCCCCAGTCATGTCTGTCCCATCTGTAACAACTGAAAATAAAATAAATAATAACAACAAAGTTTGATCAAATGGACCAATACGGCAATGCCATGATGATCCATTTGGCAAAATAAATCCATTTGGTATCCTTGTTGGTCTTCAGACAACAATTCTGACGGCTAAAGAACCAAATGGGACAGTCAAAAAAACAAAAAAAAAAAACAAAAAAAAAAAGTAAGTACTGAATATTATGTCACTTATTTGTGTGCAAATGTTTAATAACGAAGAACATTAAAACATTACTGTTGGCCACATGTCGGCAGAGTTATGTGACATTAGTGATGTTTGTACTTTCAGCGGTTTTATGTTATTTTTTATTTTTTTGTAATTAAAGTCTTTATTTGTTATTAACATTTAACCAAACAAAAACAAAACAAACAACAAACAAACAAACAAAAGACAGCTTCCAATCCCATGGTCACCTTTGTATTTTTGGGTCTATTTTCAATAGTTACTAACTATCAATACACACAAAAAAGGGACAATGAAATCAAATTCTTGAGTTATTCCGTTATTGAGTGCCTAAACAAACATACAACACAGCAAGCATAACATTTAACAAAAGATAATTGACCTGCTAAAATAAAATCCATCGATCTCAGCCAAAAACACGTCCCCATGATTTGTCAAAACCCCCCATATCATCATTAATCCTAGCCAAGAAGTTTTCATATGACACCATTTTCAGCATATTTTCTTCCCACTTATATTCTGGAGGAGATGGTTCCTTCCACACACTGAGAATAACTCGGGCTGCTGCGATCACCCCCACCTTTATAACCACAAAATCATATTTTCAAACCCCAGGTAACACAGACCGATCCCCTAATAAGCACAGTCTTGGTGACAACGGTATTGTTAAACCAATCCACCGTCCTATTTTGTCCAATAATTTTTGCCAAAAGAGATAAACTTTCCCACATTACCAAATAGCATGCATAAATGTCCCTGGATCTGAGCTACATTTCCAGCATATATTACTGGGACTGATTCCCATTCTATAAAGTTTAGAATGAGTGAAGTACCATCTGTGTATTAATTTGTACTGAGTAAATTTACCCCTGGCCTCTCTTATATATTTATCAGAGAATGACAAAATTCTACAAATTACACAACTCAAATCTCTCTGCCATATAATCCTCAAGTTTTCACATGTCTTTTTTTAGATTGTTAAACAGTTTGTAGAAAACAGCTGCTCTATGTGCTGAACCACACAATTCTAAAAACTCCACCACCGTATTTGTGCTTTGAGTAAATTTTCCTTTGGTAATACAATCCCTTATTTGTAAATATTTCCAAAAATTATTTTGTCTTATCAAACCATATTTTTGGGTTATTTCAGCGAATGACATAAACACTCCCCCTGAGTAAAGATCACTTATCCTGTGTATGCCTTTGACAAGCCATTCCTTCCAGAACACCGTCCCCCCCACCCACTCTGTACAGCAGTGTTGTTCCATAGCGAGGTATAAGGTTGTCTTAAATGAGATGCTCCACACATCTTGTGCACCTCTACCCAGACAGCTTTAGAATACCTGAGCACTGGGTTATTATGAAAGTCTTGTCCATTAATAGCTGAGCCCTGTGAGAGAACATCCAAGGGTGTAAAAGGGCTCACTAGTTCCTGTTTGATCTTAATCCAGCTCAGCTCAGAGTCCGATCCTGTCCAGTGTTTGACCAGTCTTGACATTTCAAATGCTAAATTATACAACTTCACATTTGGAAGGGCCATTTCCCCAATGTCTTTAGAGGCCCACATTTTCTTTATACACCGCGTTCAAAATTATTATTCAAATTGTGTTTAAGCATCATAAAGATTAAATAAGTTGTTTTTCAATTAAACCCATGGATGGAATTGTGTCTCAGGACTCTTTGTATCACTGAAAACAATCACTGACACCTGTTATCATTAGTTTGCCAGGTGAGCCCAATTAAAGGAAAAACTACTAAAGAAGGATGTTCCACATTATTAAGCAGACCACCATTTTCAAGCAAAATAGGAAGGAAAAATGATCTCTCTGCTGCTGAAAAGCGTGAAATAGTTGAATGCCTTGGACATGTAGGTAGGTGCGGAGGGCTACGGGCTAAGCTAAAGCTAACACCACACCGGCTGCCTTTACCCAGTATTTTCCTCGCCAATGTCCGTTCTCTTGCAAACAAAATGGATGAGATACGCCTCTCCATCACTAACAACAGACGGATTATGGACTCAAATGTCATGTTTTTCACCGAAACATGGTTGAACAACAACTGCCCGGACAATGCTATCGAGTTAGCAGGACGCCACACACACCGAGCCGACAGGCTAGCAGATGACTCCGGCAAGACCAGAGGTGGAGGTTTGTGCATTTATATTAACAATGCTTGGTGCATGAACTCCACTACCACTGAGAGTCACTGCTCACCTAATGCGGAGTTTTTAATGGTCAAATGCAGACCTTACTATCTCCCCAGAGAGCTCACCTCGATCATACTCACTGCAGTGTATATCCCCCCTGACGCTAATGCTAGGTTGGCCATGAAAGAACTTTCTGCAGCCATTAACAAACACCAGAATAAACACCCCGAGGCTGCTTTTATTGTTGCTGGCGACTTCAACCACACCAACTTAAAGACAGTCCTCCCCAGATTCCACCAACATGTCTCCTGCCACACCAGAGGAGACAAGACTTTAGACCATGTGTATTCCAACCTGGCTGGAGCCTACAAAGCCACACCCCTCCCCCACATTGGACAATCAGACCATCTCTCCCTGTTCCTCACACCTAGGTATTCACCACTCATCCAACGTGTGAAACCTGCTGTGAGGACAATTAAAGTGTGGCCAGAGTGGACAGACGCAGTGCTGCAGGACAGATTTAAAAACACAGACTGGAATATGCTCACCCACACAGACCTGGACCAGTACGCCTCATCTGTACTGGATTACATCTCCAAAACCACAGACAGTGTCACCACCCAGAAACGGATCACCATGTACCCCAACCAGAAGCCTTGGATGAACCGGGATGTTCGTCTCCTCCTGAAGGCCCGCAACACCGCCTTCAGGTCAGGAGATGCACACGCCTACAGTACAGCCAGGGCTAATCTAAAGAAGGGCATCAAAAAAGCCAAACACCATTATAAAAAGAAGGTAGAAGAACACTTCTCCAACTCCAACCCCCGACGCATGTGGCAAGGACTCCAGTCCATTACAGACTACAGGACCACCAAACCCTCCCCCACATCCTCTGATGTCTCCTTCCTCAACGAGCTCAACAACATTTATGCTCGTTTTGAGCGAGGGAACCCCACAACCAAAACAGATGTGACGCCAGACCACCAACCTCTGACTCTCTCCCCCACCGATGTAGGAGCGGTGCTGAGCAGGATCAATGTCCACAAGGCTGCAGGTCCTGATGGTATCCCAGGGCGTGTTCTCAGAGCATGTTCTGGGGAGCTTGCAGGAGTGCTCACAGACATATTCAACCTGTCCTTGGCCCACGCTGTGGTACCGGCCTGCTTCAAATCCACCTCCATCGTCCCGATGCCCAAAAACTCCAACCCATCTAGCCTCAATGACTACCGCCCAGTAGCCCTCACCCCCATCATCACTAAGTGCTTAGAGCAGCTGGTCTTAGCACACTTCAAATCCTGTCTCCCCCCCACCCTGGACCCCCACCAATTCGCATACCGCCAGAACAGGAGCACAGAGGATGCAGTCTCCATCGCACTGCAATCTGTCCTCTCACACCTGGACAACAACAACACCTACGCCAGAATGCTGTTTATAGACTTCAGTTCAGCATTCAATACAATCCACCCCTCACAACTCATCAGGAAACTGACAGACCTGGGCATCAGTTCCCTCATCTGCAAATGGCTACTGGACTTCCTGACCAACCGCCCCAGCATGTCCGACTGGATAACCGCTGCTCATCAACAATCACAATGAACACCGGTGTACCACAAGGCTGTGTGATGAGCCCTTTCCTCTACTCCCTCTTCACCCACGACTGCAGACCTGCTGATGGTTCCAACACCATCATTAAGTTTGCAGATGACACCACGGTGATTGGCCTCATCAGTGACAACGATGAGTCCGCCTACAGGGAGGAGGTGGATCGTCTGGCTGAGTGGTGCGACACAAACAACCTGCTGCTCAACACCGAGAAGACTAAGGAGCTCATCGTGGACTACAGGAGGAATGCTGACCCACATCCACCCATCCACATTAAGGGGACGGCTGTGGAGCGTGTGAGCAGCTTCAAGTTCCTGGGAGTCCACATCTCCGAGGATCTCACCTGGACGACCAACTGCTCCAAGCTGGTCAAGAAGGCTCACCAGCGCCTCTTCTTCTTGAGGACTCTGAGGAAGAACCACCTGTCCTCAGACATCCTGGTGAACTTCTATCGCTGCACCATCGAGAGCATCCTGACCAACTGTATAACAGTCTGGTACGGGAACTGCTCTGCCTCGGACCGGAAGGCGTTGCAGAGGGTCGTGAAAACTGCCCAGCGCATCGCCGGAGCACCACTTCCTGCCATAAAAGACATCTACAGGAAGCGGTGTCTGAAAAGGGCTGGGAAAATCATCAGAGACCCCAGTCACCCATCACATAGACTCTTCACCCTCCTGCCCTCTGGGAGGCGCTACAGGAGCCTCCGGACTAAGACCACCAGGTACCGGAACAGCTTCTTCCCCACAGCTGTCAGACTCCTGAACTCTGCCTCCTGACATCTGACCCACGTTAAACTCATGGACTGAACATACACACACCCACAATGGACAACTGTACCCTCAAACACACAATAATAACATGGACTGAACCACCACTCACCACCACTAGCACTTTATACAGCCTCTGTAGAAATTATCCACACCCTCACTTATCTTAACTGCACTACTGTATAGCTCTGTGTAAATAATCATTCTGTACATACAATAATTTTTAACCCTAAAACTGTTTACAACTTGCATAGTTCCCATTTCTGTATAGCTGTATAACTCAGATTTCTGTAAAGTTATTTATTTCATATTCTGTATAGTTTTTCATATTTATATCCTGTACATAGCTTGTACTCACTACAGCCTGTACATACTTATAGTTATAGAATATTCACAACATACTTCATACCGTGTACATTATAACATACCATAATAGACCCACTTCTGTAATATACTTACACATCTATATTATTGCTAATATATATTGTAATATATTTATATCACTAAAGCACTTCTGGATGGATGCAAACTGCATTTCGTTGCCCTGTACCTGTGACATGTGCAATGACAATAAAGTTGAATTCTATTCTATTCTATTCTATGTAATGAAAACCTTAGATATTTCACGAAAATGTAAGTGTGATCACCATAATGTTAAGAGATTTGTGGCTGAGTCAGAGCACACATGGGTTCGTGCAGATAAAGGCACAATGATGAAGGTTTCTGCCAGACAAATACATCAGATTAAGAGAGGAGCTGCTAAAAGGCTATTACAAAGCTGCAAACACATATTTGAAGCTGCTGGTGCCTCCCTGCGAATATCAAGGTGTAGGATCCTCCAGAGACTTGCAGTTGTGCATACACCTTCTATTCGGCCGCCCCTAACCAATGCTCACAAGGAGAAACGGCTGTCTTGTTCACTGATGAGTGCAGTGCAACCCTGGATGGTCCAGATGGATGCAGTGGTGGATGGTTGGTGGACAGCCACCATGTCCCAACAAGGCTGAATCATCAGCAAGGAGGTGGTGGTGTCATGTTTTGAGCCGGAATCACGGGGAGAGAGCTGGTTGGCCCCTTTAGGCTCCCTGAAGGTGTGAAAATGACCTCTGCAAAGGATGTGGAGTTTCTGACTCTCTTCCATGGTAGAAAGAGAAGAACTGCCCTTCTGCAAGACAACCATCTTCATGCAAGACAATGCACCATCTCTGTCAAGAGATGTATTCTAAAGACACTTCTTCAGCTGAGAATCAGAGAGTAGAAACACACACGCTGCAGTTTTTACTTGGGCAGTCAGAGCGCTCGTACCCGAGAGTGAGGCTCAAGGACTCGTGCCCTGCCCCTGCCTTGCTTCTTTATTTATATACAAAAAAAAATCACACAACAGTAGATAAGTGGAATGTGTATGTGTGTGTGTGTGTGTGTGTGTGTGTGTGTGTGTTCCTGTGGGAAGCGGCTCCTCTTCCTGGTAGGGAGTGAAACTGCTTGTTCAGCTCTTATTATCGCTAGAAGAAGAAACTGCTCCTTCTTTGTATGATAAGAGGGAACAGAACAAGTCTTGTAGTGAACAACAGTCCGAGTCATCAAAAGGTCATCATGCAGTATTCTATCATATGCAGACTTATATCATTCAAAAGATTATACTGACTACTAAGTACAATTTTCTATTAATAATCTCATGCTACAAGAAACACCTCTGCATCATTGATTGCTATCCGCGTAAAAGGAGGGGAACTCATGGTGTGGCCCCCATTCTTCCTGGACTTTAGTCCTATTGAGAACCTTTGGAGCATCCTCAAGCAAAAAATATGAGGGCGGGAGGCAGTTCACATCCAAACAGCAGCTCTGTGAGGCTATTCTGACATCCTGCAAAGACATTCATGTAGAAACTTTCCAAAAACTTACAAGTTCCATGGATGCAATAATTGTAAAACTGCTATCAAAGAAGGGGTCCTATGTTAATATGTAACTTGACCTGTGTTACGACCCGGCTCAAGGCCGCAACATAAAAGAAGATGAATACCAGGTTGTGGGTGAAAAGAGGCTTTATCTTAAAATGGACAACCAGGTTGGCTAAAAATGGCTGGTGCCACTAAGGCAAACACAACAAAAGAGATGGACAAAATGGTGAACGGCAAACTAAACTATACTGGGAAAACTAAACTACTGACCCTGAACAGAAACACAAACCTGAACACGAATAACAGATGACGGTTGGGCAGCAGGGAAACACACGGATGACACATGGTGGATACACAGACGGGCCAGCCCAAAAACTACAAAGACAGAGGACGCGACTTAAATACACACAGGGAAACACAGGGAGATTGCACACAGGTGGGGAACACAGCTGGGAATAATCAACAAGACGAGACAGAGGTAAAACTGAACACACTCACATGAGACGCAGACCTTCACAATAAAACAGGAAACGAGAACAAATCCTTAAACATAACACAAAACAAAACACTAACAACATTAAATCGTAACACCTGTTAAGATGTTTTTGATTGAAATAGCTTTTGATTTCAATGAAATTGATCTGCTAATGCTGCAAATTCAACAAATGACCATTTTCAATTCTCTACAACCTATCAAATGTTTTGAAACTCTGTGTGCGTAATAATTTGGAACAGTGCATTTTAAGTTTTTTATTTTTGAAAAACATACTGTTTTCATTGGGAAGTTTGTTCAGTAACATTTGAATTATACTCTATTGGTTGATGACTCAAAAATTATGCAGACTGTCATTTGAATCGACTATTTAGGAAAAACAGAGAAAAATATCATTTGCATAATAATTTGGAACGCGGTGTATTCACTCTTGGCTTCTTGTTATTTCACAAAAAATCTTTAATTAGCTTCTCAAATTGACTAAATATGTGTAACGGAATTCTTACAGGTAACATCATGGAAACATAAGTGAACTGCAGGGACACCATCATTTTAATCAAATTAATTTACCCCAAAATGTAAGATTCAGTTTAACCCATTTATCCTGATTTGTTTTTATTTTTAAGATAAGATAAGATAAGATGGCCTTTATTAGTCCCACGGGTGGGAAATTTGTTTTGTTACAGCAAAAGTGCAAAGTTATGTAGCAGAAAGTAGAAAACACTGGAATGCAATAAAATAAAATAAAATACTATATACAATAGAATAAAATAGAAATACAACTACTATATACAACTGAGTAGGAAAATACAAAGACACAACTTTGTCAGAAAAAGAATTGCACGTATAGCAGTCTTATTGCACATGTGTGGGTTTGTGTGTTTGATCAGCTGCAAAAGTCTTTGTTGTAGAGTCTGACAGCAGTGGGGAGGAAAGACCTGTGAAATCTCTCCGTCCCACACCGTGGGTGCCGCAGTCTCCCACTGAAGGAGCTGCTCAGTGCTGTCACAGTCTCATGCATGGGGTGGGAGATGTTGTCCATCAGGGATGACAGCTTAGCCACCATTCTCCTGTCACTCACCACCTCCACTGGGTCCAGAGGGCATCCTAGAACAGAGCTGGCCCTTCGGATCAGCCTGTTCAGTCTCTTCCTGTCCCCAGCAGAGATGCTGCCACCCCAGCAGACCACACCGTAAAAGATGGCTGAGGCCACCACAGAGTCATAGAAGGTCTTCAGGAGTGGGCCCTCCACTCCAAACGACCTGAGTCTCCGCAGCAGGTACAGTCTGCTCTGCCCTTTCCTGTAGAGGGCGTCTGAGTTATGAGTCCAGTCCAGTTTGTTGTTCAGATGAACACCAAGGTACCTGTAGCTGTCCACAGCCTCGATGTCCATACCTTGGATGTTCAGTGGTTGCAGTGGAGAATGTTTGTGCCTGCGGAAGTCTACCACCAGCTCCTTGGTTTTACTGGCGTTGATCTGGAGGTAGTTCAGCTGGCACCAGTCCACAAAGTCCTGAGTCAGTCCTCTGTACTCCTTGTCGTCCCCATCAGTGATGAGGCCGACTATTGCAGAGTCATCAGAGAACTTCTGCAGGAAGCACTGGGTGGAGTTGTGGGAGAAGTCTGCAGTGTAGATGGTGAAGAGGAACGGAGCCAGAACCGTTCCCTGTGGGGCCCCCGTACTGCAGACGACCCTGTCCGACACACAGCCCTGAGTCCTCACATACTGTGGTCGGTCGGTGAGGTAGTCCAGTATCCAGGTGGTGAGGTGATGGTCCACTCCAGAGTTCTTCAGCTTGTCCTTCAGAACCGTGGGAAGAATAGTGTTAAAGGCACTGGAGAAATCAAAGAACATGATTCTCACAGTGCTCCCAGCGGTCTCCAGGTGAGCGAGGGAACGATGTAGGAGGTGAATGACGGCATCATCCGCTCCAATGCCAGGCTGGTAGGCAAACTGAAGTGGGTCCAGTGATGAGCTCACAAGGCGCCGAAGCTGAGCCAGGACCAGCCGTTCCAGGGTCTTCATCAGGTGGGATGTCAGAGCCACCGGCCTGTAGCTGTTGAGGTCCTTGGGGCGTGAAGTCTTTGGCACTGGAACAACACAGGAGGTTTTCCAGAGCTGTGGGACTCTTCCCAGCCTCAGGCTCAGGTTGAAGAGGTGCTCCATCACACCACACAGTTGGTCCGCGCAGGACCTGACGACCCTCGAGCTGATGCCATCTGGACCCGCTGCCTTCTTGGCTTTAATCCTCCTCAGTTCCCTCCTAACCTGGGTGGTTGAGAGAGACAGGCTGGAGCCTTGTGATGAGTGAGTATTGGATGCTGTTGTTGGGGGTTGGGAGGAGAGAGCAGGGTGAATAGAGGAGGTGTGAAGTGTCTGAGGTGGAACAGCAGCAGTGGGGGTGGGTGAGTCTGCAGCCGATGTTGGAGACTGCCTCATGGCTGAATCAAACCTATTAAAGAAATGATTCAGTTCATTTGCCCACCTCACATCCCTCCCAGGCAGAGAGTTCTGATGTTTGTGGCCTGAGATGGTTCTGAGGCCTCTCCAGACTTCACCAACGTTGTTTTGCTGAAGCTGGTTCTCCATCTTCTGCCTGTAGCTGTCCTTCCCATTCCTTATCAGTCCCCTCAGCTCTCTCTGCACCCTTTTCAACTCCTCTTTGTCTCTGGATTTGAAGGCCCTCCTCTTCTGCTTGAGGACAGCTTTAATTTCTGAAGTAATCCAGGGTTTGTTGTTGGAGAAACACCGTACAGTCCTGGTAGGTACGGTGTTATCCACACAGAAATTAATATAGTCAGTAATGCATGTAGTAAGGCTGTCGATGTCCTCTCCGTGGTCGTCACAGATCACCTCCCACACAGTCGACTCAAAACAATCCTTAAGAGCCTCCTCGCTCTCCTCCGACCATCTCTGCACTGTGCGGGTGGCTGGTGGCTCCCTGCGCACTAAGGGCTCATACACAGGGACAAGGTGCACCAGGTTATGATCAGATCTGCCCAGGGGAGGGAGAGGTGATGAACTGTATGCCTCTTCTGCATTGGCATACAGTAGGTCCAGTGTTTTATTGTCTCTGGTTGGGCAGGTCACATACTGAGTGAAGGTGGGCAGTGTGGAGTCCAGTGAGGCATGATTGAAGTCCCCTGATATTATGAGGAGGGCTCTCGGAGATTGTGTTTGCAGTCTGCTGACCACAGAGTGGAGAGAGTCACAGGCTGCATCCACGTTGGCCGAGGGGGACATACGCTGTTATCGCGATAACATGCGAGAATTCCCGGGGCAGGTAGTATGGACGCATGCTAACGGCTAACAGCTCAATGTCTCTGCTGCAGAGTTGTTCTTTCACAGTGATGTGCCCGGGGTTACACCATCTGTCATTCACAAACACTGCCAGTCCCCCTCCTTTCCTCTTACCGCTCTCTCTCGTCCTGTCCGCTCGCAGCATCTGGAATCCCGGTAGTGTCACGCTCGTGTCCGGAGTTAGCGGTGTTAGCCACGACTCCGTTAGCATCATGATGCTACATTGCCGGTACTCCCTCTGTGACCAGGTTAGCGACGTTAGCTCATCCATCTTATTGGGCAAAGATCGTACATTTCCAATAATTACAGAAGGAAGAGATGGTCGATAACGTCTCCTTCTCGGGCGACGGCGCTCCTTCCCAGCACGACACCCCCGTCTTTTCTTCCTCAGTTCACTGGGAATGTCGAGTCTGTCCGCCGGCAGTACCGCTGTAGGATGCAGCGCTAACAGCTGATCCCTACTGTAAACAAAGGATCCCTGCTCTGGGTCCCCAGACACGGGTGAAAAAAATAGAAAAAAAACTAAGAAAAACAACCAGAACTAGCACAAAACGGTAGAACATGGTTGCAGAGTCTAATTACTAATACGTTAGTTATAAAAATTACTAGAAGAAAAAAGATAAGAAGGAAAGAAACTCAGAATGAGCAGAGCTGCTGTAACAGGCTGCCGCACACGGGGGGCGCCGGAAGAGTGCATCATTGATTGCTATCCGCGTAAAAGGAGGGGAACTCATGGTGTGGCCCCCATTCTTCCTGGACTTTAGTCCTATTGAGAACCTTTGGAGCATCCTCAAGCAAAAAATATGAGGGCGGGAGGCAGTTCACTGTTCTAAATCACTTTTCTTTACTATTTTTCCTCTTATATATGCTTTAGACGCTTCCCAAACTGTGGCTACTTTATCTGTGGAACCCATATTGATTTTGACGAAAATTTTAAGATCCTTTGTTAACTCCTCACTAAAACTTTTGTTTTGCAACAACATCGTGTTAAGTCTCCAGCGACCCCTCTTTGTTCTATCCATGTTTAAATCAATTTGCAACTCTACCGTGGCATGATCGCTAATGGCAATGGCACCAATCTCACAATCTACAACTGAATCTACCAAAGACTTTGATATAAAGGCGAAATCTATCCTTGAATACGTTTTATGACAATTAGAGTAAAATGAATATTTCCTTGAACTAGGATTAACCTCCAAATGTCTACTAGGCTAAGATCCGCCGTCAGGGATTGAATAGCCTCTCTGACCCTGGGTGTAGACCTACCCCTGGGTTTTGTCCATTCCACGTAAAAATAAGCATTGCAGGATACACCAGCCTATGCATCACTTGTAGCTCTCAGAGATGCTTCACCGGGTTGAATGTTTTCATCTTCTATGCCAGCTCCCTTGTAACATCTTCAAAGAAGGAAAGCTTGACGCCTTGCCAGTCGATCCACCGCTTCTCTCTGGCCACCTGTAGTACTTTCTCCCTGGCAGATGAACGTAGAAAGCAGACATGTTCAATTCATTTCGATTTTATTTATATAGCGCCAAATCACAACAACAGTCGCCTCAAGACGTTTTATATTGTAAAGTAGACCCTACAATAATACATACAAAGAAAAACCCAACAATCAAATGACCCACTATGAGCAAGCAGGAAGAAACCTTCGGAAGAACCAGTCTCAGGGAGGGGCGGGGCCGTCTGCTGCGACTGGTTGGGGTGAGAGAAGGAAGACAGGATAGAAGACATGCTGTGGAAGAGAGACGGAGATTAATAACAGGTACAATTCAATGCAGAGAGGTCTGTTAACACATAGTGAGTGAAAAAGGTGACTGAAAAGGAAAAACTCAATGCATCATGGGAATCCCCGGCAGCCTACGTCTATTACAGCGTAACTAAGGGAGGATTCAGGGTCACCTGATCCCGCCCCAACTATATGCTTTAGCAAAAAGGAAAGTTTGAAGCCTAATCCTAAAAGTAGAGATAGTGTCTGCAGCATTTTGGATTAATTGAAGGCCTTTCAGGGAGTTTTTAGGACATCCTGATAATTATGAATTACAGTAGTTCAACCTAGAAGTAATAAATGCATGAACTAGTTTTTCAGCATCACTTGAGACAGGATATTTTTAATTTTAGAGATGTTGCACAAAAGGAAGAAAGCAGTCTTACATATTTGTTTAATATGTGCATTGAAGTGTTACTGGAGGCCAAGGTAATGCCATCCAGAGTAAGAATCTGCTTAGATACCATATTTCTAAGATTTTCAGGGCCGAGTACAATAACCTCAGTTTTATCTGAATTAAGAAGCAGAAAGTTAGCGGCCATCCAGGTCTTTATGTCTTTAAGACATTCCTGCAGTTTAACTAATTGGTGTGTGTTATCTGGCTTCATGGATAGATAGAGCTGCGTGTCATCTGCATAGCAGTGAAAATTTATGCTATGTCTTCTAATGATGCTGCCTAAGAGAAGCATGTGTAATGTAAATAGAATTGGTCCTAGCACTGAACCCTGTGGAACACCATAATTGACCTTAGTGTGTGAAGAGGACTCTCCATTTACATGAACAAATTGGAGTCTATTAGATATATATGATACAAACCACTGCAGTGCAGCACCTGTAATACCTACAGCATGTGTAACGGAGTGAAGGTGATTTTAGCATGAGTGTTATTAAAGGAGGGAAAACCCTCCTCAAAAACGGACGGAGCAGTGGAGCAGCCAAGGGAATGCACTGAATTAAAAACTGTATGACTAAAATATAATTTATTATATTTAAACAGTTAAAAATTTAAAATGAATTAAAGCAACCCTGGCCAGGGAACAACACAATAAAAATCAATAAAATACAACATTAAAAATCCAGTGGCGTCCGCCACGGTATAAAAGTCACTAAAAATTAGAAATCCAGGGAAGCAGTGCAGAAGGGAAACCCGGCGGCGTCCTCGCCTTCCTGTCCGTGTTCTCCGCTCCGGTGCGCTAAACAAAAAAAAGGCAACGACAGTCACTACTCTTTTAGCGGCTACCGTTCATTAGAGTGGGATAAGTCAGAAGACTTACCCCGGGTGGGCAGAGCTCTTAACTCTGCCCGCCGCTTCCTTGTAACACGCCAATCGGCACCGGCCCGTCTCGCCGCCTCTAGTTCCCCGCAGAAGCGTGATCTGGCCTCCTGTTACTCCAGCAGCCGGACCGCTCGCTCCGCTTCCCTGCTCGCTGGCGCTGTATCCTTGTTCACCGCTCCACGCCAACCTTCACCAGCTCTCCCGTGTCTCTGAGCACTCTCCCTAAATGACCACCCGCTGCTCTCCTCTCAGGTGTGTCAAATTAGTAAATGGGAAAAGGGCGGAGTCTCTCCAGGACAAAATGACAGATGTACCCAAAACATGCAATACAAAAAATAAATAAACACACTTAACATTAGAACACAGCAAAGCAAAACAACATCCGTCCTTCCCTGGATGCCATCTGTTCTAATCGCTCTAATAGGATATTATGGTCGACAGTATCGAACGCAGCACTGAGGTCTAGCAGGACAAGCACAGAGATGAGTCCACTGTCAGAGGCCATAAGAAGATCATTTGTAACCTTCACTAAAGCTGTTTCTGTGCTGTGATGAGCTCTGAAACCTGACTGAAACTCTTCAAATAAGCCATTCCTCTGCAGATGATCAGTTAGCTGTTTGACAACTACTCTTTCAAGGATGTTTGATATGAAAGGAAGGTTGGAGATTGGCCTATAATTAGCTAAGACAGCTGGGTCTAGAGATGCTTTTTAAGTAAAGGTTTAACTACAGCCACCTTGAAGGCCTGTGGTACATAGCCGATTATTAGAGATAGGTTGATCATATTTAAGATTGAAGCATTAATTAATGGCAGGACTTCTTTGAGCAGTTTTGTAGGAATGGGGTCTAAAAGACACGTTGATGGTTTGGAGGGATTAATTATTGAAGTTAACTCAGAAAGATCAATTGGAGAAAAAGAGTCTAACTTAACATCGATGGTACTAAAAGTAGCTGTAGATAATATTACATCTGTGGGATGATTATTGGTAATTTTTTCTCTAATGATAAAAATTTTATTTGTGAAGAAGTTCATGAAGTCATTACTAGTTAACATTACAGTTTTTCTCGATTGCTTAAACACTATAACCAGGCCTCTAAAATAAAATTTCAAAACCATAAACGCTATTGGTCAAAAAGCTCACCCATTTCCCTGAACTATAAACACTATTCCCTGCTTTGACACATGACTCAAATTTGGTGAACTGGTACTGCAAAACTCTACACACAAATCCCTACATTTTACAGTGCTTACACCATGTAGTCATGTAGAAAGCACTAGCATGCAATAATGTTAACTTAAGTCAGCATAGCTTGAGCCCAGTTAGCACACAATTAACCAGGTGGAAACACTAGGAGTCAAAATTTAGCACACACCAATCAGAACCTGCGATGGATAGATAAATGGGCCAAAGTCAGCTCATTCAGGTTTGAAACAATGGATCCAAAGAGATGCAAAGGAAGAGGACGTGGTGGAGAAAGAGGAGGACGTGGTGGAGAAAGAGGACGTGGTGAAAGAGGAGGACGTGGTGGAAGAGGAGGAGGAGGTGGTGAAGGAGGTGGAGGTGGAGAACGACGGCGACAAGGAAGGGGAAGAGCAAGGGCACGAAGACAGTCAGTCTCGGATGAAATTCGAGCCACTTTAGTTGACCATGTCCTTGTCCATGGGATGACTATGAGGGAGGCTGGGCAACGAGTACAACCAAATTTGAGTCGCTTCACTGTTGCCTCCATCATCAGAACCTTCAGGGAGGAAAACAGGTAGGTGTACTTGCAGTAAGACTGCTTTGTACAGTAACGTTTAAGTTACTGAATTTATGTGTCTTGAGTTTCAGTATGTTTCCATTATTTTCCTGTAAAATGAATGTGTGACAGTTACAGTAATGAGTGCTTCTATTTTTGTAGGACACAGAGACGACCACCTGGTGGAGGCAGGTTAAGGCTTTTGTCGGAGGAGCAAGAGAGGGAACTTGTAAACATGGTAATTGCAAATAATGTAATCCGCCTGCAAGAGATTCAAAGGAGAGTGATTGAGGATGATCATCTTTTTCGAGGCATAAATGCCATCAGCCTCTCCACAATTGACCGCATCCTCCGAAAGAATCAATTCCGGATGAAACAGGCATACCGAGTCCCTTTCGAACAAAACTCTGACAGAGTGAAAAACCAACGTGTGGAATATGTTCAGGTATGAGTTTTGATACTGTATAAGGTATCGTGTACCATCACAGCATGGCAGTTTATGCTGCCATCTCAGCACTCTTGAACTTTGGTTCAGGGTACCGATTGACTCTACTGTGTTATGTGTTTTGCAGAGAATCTTTGAGATTGAAGGACGGCCTGTTCCCCATGAAATGATCTTTGTGGATGAGGCAGGTTTTAACCTGACCAAAAGAAGGAAAAGGGGGAGGAACATAATTGGCCATCGGGCTATTGTAAATGTCCCTGGTCAGCGTGGGGGAATGTCACTATGTGCGCAGCCATCAGCCAACGAGGGGTACTCCACCGCCATGCCGTACTAGGACCCTATAACACTATGCTTCTCCTTGCTTTTCTTGATGGTTTAAGACAACATATGTTCCAGCTGGACTACAGGGAACCAGCACAGCCAGAGCACCCTCACTACGTTGTTGTGTGGGATAACGTCAGCTTCCATCGCGCTGCTCTGGTTCGTGACTGGTTTACCAATAACCCAAGGTTTTCTAACATCTTTCTGCCTGCATACTCCCCCTTTCTAAACCCGATAGAGGAGTTATTTTCGGCATGGCGGTGGAAAGTGTATGACCGAGAACCTTATGTCCGTGTTCACCTCCTTCAGGCCATGGAAGAGGCCTGCCTAGACATATCAGTAGATGCATGCCAGGGGTGGATCAGGCATGCAAGAGGATTTTACCCCCGCTGCCTGGCTGGGGCCAATATAGCCTGTGATGTGGATGAGATTCTCTGGCCTGACCCAGACCAAAGACAAGATGCTGTGGTGGGATAATGTTTCTGGTGTGTGTTGTACTGTGTAGTACATGAATGACAATGTGCCACTGTACATACATTGGTTGCGTCTTTTGTGTTTATCATGTGACAAGGCTTTTGAAGGGGAGAACCATAAGCAACCTAATTGTTTTGGAACTATTGTTTTGAATTAATTGTACCAGTGTGCAAAACTCTGTTGTAGTGTGTGTGTTTTTGAGGGCTTGTGTTTGATGTCTGAGGGCAAAGTTCGGTTTTTCAGCAGGAGTGAATAGTTTTGGGTGTAGAGCTTCATTTTGACCTGGAAATAGGATGTTTGGGGAATTGAGTGAGATGTTATGGATTTGTGTTTACTGTTGTGCGGATATGAGGCGTAGTTTCAAGAAATGTGTTTTAGCAATCGAGAAAAACTGTAAAGGGATTGTTGGCTCAGTAGAGCTCTGACTGTTTGTCAGCCTGGCTACAGTGCTGAAGAGAAACCTGGGGTTGTTCTTATTTTCTTCAATCAGTGACGAATAGTAAGATGTTCTGGCTTTGCGGAGGGCTTTCTTATAAAGCAGCAAACTATTTCTCCAGGCTAAATGATGATCCTCTAAATTTGTGACACGCCATTTCCTCTCCAGCTTACGAGTTATCTGCTTTAGGCTACGTGTTTGAGAATTATACCACGGAGTCAGGTACTTCGGATTTGAGGCCTTAGTTTTCACAGGAGCTACAGTATCCAGAGTCGTACGTAGTGAGGAGGTAAAATTATTAACAAGATAATCGACCTCTGTTGGAGTAGCGTTCAGATAGCTGCTCTGCTCTATGTTGGTACAGGGCATTGAAGATGATAACAGTGGGTGGATTATATTCTTAAACTTAGTTACAGCACTTTCAGAAAGACATCTACTGTGATAAAGTCTACTCTCCACTGCTGTGTAATCAATTATTGTAAATGTAAATGTTATCAGGAAATGATCAGACAGCAGAGGGTTCTCAGGAAACACTTTTAAATGTTCAGTTTCTATGCCATACGTTAAAACAAGATCTAGAGTGTGATTAAAGTGGTGGGTGGGTTCTTTTACATTTTGAGAGAAGCCAATTGAGTCTAATAACAGATTAAATGCGATGTTGAGGCTGTCATTTTTAGCATCTACATGGATGTTAAAATCACCCACAATAATTATTTTATCTGAGCTGAGCACTAAATCAGATAAAAAGTTTGAGAAATCAGAGAGAAACTCTGTGTAAGGCCCAGGTGGACGATAGATGATAACAAGTAAGACTGGTTTCTGAGTTTTACAGCTGGGGTGGACGAGGCTAAGCATCAGGCTTTCAAATGAATTAAAAGTCTGTCTTGGTCTTTCGTTAATTAATAGACTGGTGTGAAAAATTGCTGCCACACCGCCCCTCGGCCTGTGCTTCGAGATTTCTGGTAGTTAGAATGACTCGGGGTGTTGATTCATTTAAACTAACATACTCATCCTGCTGCAACCAGGTTTCTGTAAGGCAGAGTAAATCGATTTGTTGATCAATTATTAAGTCATGTACTAACAGAAACTTGGAGGAGAGAGACCTAATATTTAATAATCCACATTTCACTGTTTTACTCTTTGGTTCAGATGTGGATACTGTATTGTTCTTTCTTTGTGATTTTTTATGTTTAAGTTGTTTATTGCTGGTTTTTAGTTTGTTTTTTGTCTGTTTGGGAGCTGACACGGTCTCTATGTTCAGAGCGGAGGCTTACCAGTGGGTGACATGCCAAAGAAGGACAAATCAAAAAAAGAAAATCCACTGATAAATGTGCAGCACACTGTCACACACACGGACACTCTAGTGCAGCTCAAACAAAGGTGTGTAGTACACCGAGGGTCCCGTCACCAAGACACCCCTGTCACTTCCACTTCAGGCCCTCTGCATCTGAATAAAAGAAACAAAAGAAAATTATAATGCATTCAAAACAAACTTGATACAGACCCCCTGTAGCTAGCCCAACCGCCCAACACACTGATGATCTGCGGCTAGAAAAAGGGCCTCCTTCCAGTAGTGCAAAGGAAAAGCAAAAGGTTACAAATTAAAACATCCCATCCATCCATCCATCCATCCATCCATCCATCTTCATCCACTTTATCCGAGGTCGGGTCGCGGGGGCAGCAGCCTAAGCAGAGAAGCCCAGACCTCCCTCTCCCCAGCCACCTCCTCCAGCTCATCCGGGGGAATACCAAGGCGTTCCCAGGCCAGCCGAGAGATATAATCTCTCCAGCGTGTCCTGGGTCTGCCCCGGGGCCTCCTCCCGGTGGGACATGCCCGGAACACCTCACCCAGGAGGCGCCCAGCAGGCATCCTTGTCAGATGCCCGAACCACCTCAACTGGCTCCTTTCGAACATTCAAAAACCAAATATACATCGAAATGAATTAACCCTGTGCTCGAAGCAGACGGCGTCACAATATCACTCCAAATCGTCGTCCATCTGATGGCTCTAATTGAATAATTCAGTGAATTAACATGCACGTCTGCAGGCTTCCATATCTGGCATGTATGGCGCCACAGTTCTCTCAGTTATTCACTTCTACGAAACTGGTAGCAACAGGGAAAAGAAAATCCCAAACAGAAAAAGGAAGGCAAAGCAGCAGCACTTCTGTCAGCGTAGCTTAGAAAAGCTGTCGTGGCCCTGCTGTAAAGCTTCTGGCCGCCCACTAAGGCCCACACTTCCTGCAATACATAATGAGTGTTTACTATTAAAAAAACAAAAATAGGCAGGGATTGTGACAACTCGAAGTTACATACCGAACAGCGGCACTCAATTTACTAACGAGGTAGCTCGTAGGAGGCTCTGGCAGCTACAACCTATAAATAACATCAGTTTACCACCGAGCAGAATAACGTACACATGCACCAAATAAACACCTACCAGCTGCAATGGAGGCTTCAAGCAGGTATCCGCAGGTGATATCTGTAACTTGAGTAACACTAATCATCACATGCACCACCAAGTCAGGCTGAGACAGCAGCGACATGCACTCAGCTCCTACCTGCAACACCAGGGAAAGTCAGGTGACCGAAAGGAGATGACAACAGGTACGCGATTCGGGGATGGTCAGATGGCCACTACTATTTATACTATACTTCAACCAGAACATATAATATTCATCCTGCTACACATGTAAATATCATAATAACCACTGCAGCCAAAAAGAGTGCCTGACGAGCCCAGTTGTAAGTAAGCTATTAAGACTCAACTGTACACCGTGTTCGTGTTTTCCTCCGAAACAATAAGTTCCGTTGGAGCCTTTCAACGCCTCTCTCTGTCTCTCGCTAGCAAAGTTGACCCAGACAACAAAGTAAAGCACGGAACCCGACGTATTAGCCAGAGGTCCCTTTACTACGGTTCGGAGCCGCGAACCTATTTTATATATATGCGGAATAGTTTTCTATACGAGATCGCTGCAAAAAGTGCAGCCTTACCTAATGTCCACCTACTGTTACTCATTTTATATTAAGATTTAAAAATTTAGCTGGTATTGGTATGGAGAGTAACCTTCAGTAATAGTAATAAATCACACAGCAATAGCACATTTATGAAGTTGTAAAAAGCACGATAATATATTAAGTAATCCAAAGTATTCAGAATACATTACTCTCACTGAGTAACGTAACGGAATATGTTACAAAATACATTTTGGGGCATGTATTCTGTAATCTGTAGTGGAATACATTTTAAAAGTAACCTTCCCAATACTGCATGGAGGCTAAGATCAAGGTAGCACGGAGGGAGGTTAACCAACTATCGGAGCTGCAGAAAGGTGCGACAAAGAAGGTGCATAAGAAATACAGCAAGCTGTCCATACCTGAGGCCTTGGAAACTGCCAAGCAAAGACTCACAGCCTTGGCCAGCCGCTTGAGGAGGTACACCAGAGAGATAGAAGGCAGGAGAATAAACCAGCTGTTCTCTATGGAACCAGCCAAGCTGTACTCTCAGTGGCAAGGGAACAATATGAGAACAGCACCACCAAGGCTGGAGACGGAGCAATACTGGAAGAGTATATGGGAGAAGGATGCAACCCATAACGGCAATGCTCAGTGGCTAGTGGATCTGAGGGCAGACCATAGTGACCTCCCTGAACAGGGTCCAGTAACCATCACCGTGGCAGATATCCAAGAACGGGTCTCCAGTATTAAGAGTTGGACAGCACCAGGGCCCGACATGGCTCACACCTACTGGCTGAAGAAGCTGACTGCACTCCACGAGCGTCTGGCAGCACAAATGAACTAGCTGCTAGTTGACCAGAGACAGAACAGTCAGCCGAGACTGCAAGACCAGACTGACCAAACTGTGCACTGCCTGGATTGATTACAAGTAGGTCTATGACTTAATGTCCCACACATGGACTTTGGAATGTCTATAACTATACAAGAACAACAGGACCCTAAGAGCCTTCATCAGTAACTCAATGGGGATGTGGCGTACAACAGTAGAGGCCAACTTCAAGCCCATAGCACAAGTCACTATCAAGTGCGGGATCTACCAAGGAGATGCTCTGTCCCCACTGCTGTTCTGCATAGGCCTGAACCCCCTCAGTGAGATCATTAACAAGACTGGCTACGGATACCGACTACGGAACGGAGCGGTTGTCAGCCACCTCCTGTACATGGATGACATCAAGCTGTATGCCAAGAGTGAACGAGACATCGATTCACTGATACACACCACCAGGATATAAAGCAATGACATTGGAATGTCGTTCGGGCTGGAGAAGTGTAGTCGGATGGTAACAAAGAGAGGAAAGGTAGTCAGAACTGAGGAGATTGAACTATCAGAAGGCAACATTGCAGACATAGATGACAGTTACAAGTACCTGGGGATCCCACAGGCGAATGGGAACCATGAAGAGGCCGCTAGGAAAGCTGCAACCACCAAGTACCTGCAGAGGGTCAGGCAAGTCCTGAGGAGTCAGCTGAATGGTAAGAACAAGATCCGGGCTATCAACACCTACGTCCTGCCCGTGATCAGGTACCCAGCTGGGATAATAAGTTGGTCAAAGGAGGAGATAGAAGCCACTGACATCAAGACCAGGAAGCTCTCGTTTTCTTCTGCTTGCTTTCTCTTTCTTTCTCAACAGGTGATCCAGATGATCGATATATGTATTTTTTTGTCTGCTTATTCTGTTGGTTTTTGATTTTTTGCCCTTTTCCCCGTCCCTCTTCCCCGCTGTTTTTCTTTCCCTCTTTCTTTCTCCCCTTTCTTTCCCCCAGTTAAGTCTGTCCCGTATTCAGCAAGTGAAAATAAAATAAACAATAAAAGGTGAATCAAATGGACCATTACGGCAAGGCTGGGATGGTCCATTTGGTAAAGTAAATCCATTGGGCATCTTTCTTCGCCTTTAGACAATAATTCTGATGGCAAAAGAACCAAACGGGACAGGTTTAAAAAAAAAAAAAAAAAAGTCCAGGAAGCTCTTGACCATTCATGGATGGTTTCACCCCAAGTCCAGCACCCTGAGGCTGTACGCTAAGCGGAAGGAAGGGGGCCGGGGACTGGTGAGTGTCAGCACCACAGTCCAGGATGAGACAACAAACATCCATGAATACATCAGTAAGATGGCCCCAACTGAATGCATGCTCAGTGAATACCTCAGGCAGCAGAAACCCATGAATGAGGAGGAAGAGGAGGAACCATCATGGAAGGACAGGAGGTGGCTGAAAAGACAGCACGCTCTGATCACTCAGTTATCGTCTCTCCTGAGGAAATCTGACTGTTGGACCACACCCTGTAACCTTCTCTCTCTCTCCTCACCAGCAGGTGGGAGTTTGGTTGGTTTGGTTTGTGTTTCGTTTTTGTTTTCCGTAGATTAGCATCCACACTCACACACTACTGACGCAGCCAGCTCACATTTGGGATTAACTAAATAAATGTGGGCTAACTCACTCCATTACTGTGAGCTGATTAATGGCAGCATTCACTTTTAGTTTCACTTGCTGGTTATCTTTGAAACACTGACACACTGATAGTATTTGACACCCTGAATGGAGACAGACAGTTTGTCTGACTGAATTGCTTCTTTAGCTGATATACAATGATTGAGCATGCATCAAGATGACAAACAGTGTACTCACAGCAGAAGTTGTCGATCCTCTGAGGTTGTTCTGTCTTCTGCCTCCGGGTTTCTGAGAGGAAAAACCCCACCCAGCTGTTTGAGACACATTTCTCTCCAAATGGAAACAGTCTAATTTCTCATAAGTGAGATAACCTGAATGCTGCTGCTTTGAACTCTGCTGCCCTCTTGTGGCTGCACAAACACACTGCAGCTGCTGCTACTGAACATGAGAGACGAGTCAACATTCAAGTAATATTAACAAGAACGTTAAATAAACATTACTGAACAGGTGCACAAAGAGAAAAAAACATACTGAAATATAAAATGTTCAGAATTCAAATTTCAGCTTCAGGAAATGTTTTTTTTTTATCACACACAGTTTCACATCTACAAATCTGACCAATAAGCCGTCAAGAGGACGTCAGATAAGACTGTAGAGTGCATAAGCCTGAAATGTTCTGCTAATTAGACCATCAGCAGGAAGCTCAGTGAGAAGGTGACAACTGTTGGTGTGATTATTCAGAAATGGAAGAAATTCCAAATGACCATCAGTCGTCAGTGGAGCTCCATGCTTGCCTCCTGGGGTGATGGTGATCATGAGAAAGGTGGTGGATCTTGTTAATGATCTGAAGGCAGTTGGGACCACAGTCACCAAGAACACCATTGATAACGCACCACTCTGTGATGGATTTAAATTCTTCAGCACCCACAAAGTCCCTCTGCTGAAGCAGGCACATGTTCAGGGGGTCTTTAGTTTGCCAGTGAACACGTGAGTGATTCAGAGAAGGCTTGGAGAAAGTGCCGTGAACAGATTAAACCAAAATCGAGCTTGTTGACATCAACTAAACCCGCGGTGATTGGATGAAGAGAAATGCTGAGTATGACACTTATACACAGAATCTGAGAATCTGTAACTGACTGATTATTGATTATAATCTGTGCGCCTCAGTCTGTAGTAACTCTGGTTGGATGTTAGGGGATCAAATGCTTATTTCATTTAAAGACAATAATGTGTTTTTCCTGGATTTTAGTTTGAAATTATCATAAAAATTAGAGACTGTTCATTTCTTTATAAGTGAGCAAACGTACAGATTCAGCAGGGAAGAAATAAATATTTCCTTTATTGTCTGTAAATAGAAGGAAAGGTTTATTTTCAGAAGTGTCAAATATTATAATAACAAACTTCACAGACAGAGAAAGCCCCCAGTATAGACGAAAGCTAGTTTATAAAATACTTCAGAAAGTAAGTTAATATGATGTGTAAAAGCAGAAACCTTCATAAACAACCAGTTTGTGCTAAATGAGGCTGTTACTGTCTTAAGTGAAAGTCACAGAAACAGGAAGCAACAGGCAATATCCAAACTGTGCAATCAATAACAACTCAAGCACACATACACATCTATTTATTTATATATATATATATATATTTTTATTTGTTTATCGAGAGATTATAGAAACTTATATACATTGTATTATATGCATCTTACATGACATATTTTCTCAAAAGTTTCTTTCCCAATCATTTTAACTTTAACTTGTTAAACAAAAGAGCAATTAAAATACAAAAAAAAAAACATCATACCAACAGAAGAACAGAAAATTGAAGAAACAACATAAAAAAATAATAAAAAAAAGAAAAAGAAAAGAAAAGAATAAAAGGGGAGGGGGGTGCTGAAATCCTATGCCTACCTTAAAAAAAAAAAAAGGAGTAAATTCCAAATTCTTTTCAATCTAGTCGCAGGTAAATTGCATTGTACTAAGGAACAGATTTGAGATATTCCACAAAGGGTGTCCACTTGTGGATAAATTTTGCAGAACTACCTTTCACTGTGAGTGAGATCTTCTCCACCCTCAAGAATGTCCGGACAGTATTAAGCCATTGCAATGCAGATGGAGGCGTGGGAGATTTCCAAAGAAGTAAAATACACCGTCTAGCAAGAAGGGAGCAAAAGGCCAAGATCTCATTTTGCTGGGGAGTTATATTAAGAGGGGTCTTTGGAACTCCAAAAATGGCTATTAGAGGGTCTTCTCGGATCTGAATTCCAAACCCCCCGAAAGTACAGAAAAGAAATCGCTCCAAAATTTGTTCAAACTCGGACAGAAAAAAAACATATGGCTTAGATTGCAAGGGGAGGTGTGACATCTGTCACATTGGTCTATAATTGAAGGAACAATTTTAGATAAACGGGATTTTGAGAAATGGACTCTGTTTATTACTTTAAACTGTATAAGCTGTAGCCTTATTTATTTATATTTTAATACTCTTTAAATTGTATTTATTTATCCATCCATTTTTGTATTTTGAGAATAGAGTTTTTTTGCACTGAATGAAGCAGCATGTAATTAAAAACAAATAAAACATAATTTCGTCGTAGTTTTGACATAATGACAATAAAGAGATTCTGCATAAAAAGGCAGAAGTTTATTGTTAGTATATCTGAGCTATGATGTGTTTGTTATCTATTATTTAGTCAGGCCGGCTCTGAACCACACAGCCCCATCGTGATGTCGGCTCAGTCCACAAACTGCAGCTTCATCTCAACATTTCATCACTGACTACATTTCTATGACATCACAGCAGGTAGATAACTGACCTGAAGGTAAGAATCATGCAGTGACCACAGGTCACCGTCTAACCGCTATCTGCTTGGAGAGATGAGCTGATCTTGTGTGCATGATAAAGTCTGCAGCACAGAGATTAATTTTGCTATTTAAAAAAAGTTTAACCTCCAAAGACCCGAACTCTTTCATGGCATGCATTTTTAATTTCTCTTTGCTATTTGGGCTGATTGGGACCTGATGAATGTAAAAACAAAGAATTACGTGATTTATTTATTTTTTAACCTGATTTTTGTTTCTGTGAAAAATGAGATCCACATATGAGGATATTCCCTGTAAATTTTGATAGAACAGTAGCAGTATAACGTCCTCGTAAGTGGATATCAGGCCCTTGTTAAGGAAAATTTAGTATTTTGGTCTAGACAACCCAAAATGTGATGTCCACATATGGGATCTCCTTTAATTGTTATGCCAATGACTGCCAAATTTATTTGCCACAAAAGCAGAAGGATGGCATCTCCATAAAACCTCTCTTGACATGTCTAGATGACATTAAAGCTTGGTTGGCGCTAAACTTTTTAAATTTTAATGACAGGTGTTGGTGTTTGGACCTAGTGGTCCCTGTGAGTCCTCCTCTGTTGTTTTAGGATCCCTGGAAGTCTATTTTAAACCTGTTGTTACTGACTGATTTTATATAGTGAGAGAGAGAGTATGTAAATGGATAAACAGCAAACAACCATTATAATTCATCATACATTGAGAATAGCAGACAGATCAGCAGTACACCTCTTCCAGTTAATGGCTAATTAATATTATGCTGAACACAGTCCAAAAGATTCAATAAGCCACATTGGTGTCTACTGTCTGTCTACTGTTTACTATCATAGCCAAGTGGCTAACAAAGGTAAACAGAAGTTTTCCCACTCCCTACTAATGACTACCTGCCAAAGAATCATCTGCTTACCTGCATCTTTGCTCGTTTCTCATCTTTCAGTTTCACTTTTTTTCTAAACTGAGGACCTGATGGCTTTGACCTTTTCTTGTCCATCTTCCATCAGTAATTTCTCACTCCAGTATCAACACCCAACCCATAGACTAATAGACTAACAGACCTATTACTAATAGACCTACACCTTGTATAGGGTTTTTTTTCTGGAATTTCACACAACCCAGGAAAAATAATTAATACATAATGGGCTTGGATTGACAGCATTATGAATGAAATGTGCACTATTTGGAAGCACCTTGCCCCCTCCCCTTTCGACAGGTTGTGTGTGAGACTTCAGCACAGCAGCAGCACCAAGCAGTCGCACCGAGGGCCCTCACGCTCACTTTTCACATATATGTGTGTGATAGAATTAGAAAACACATCGGTGCAAATTATGAGTCTATATCATGATGTATTCTGTTTTTGTGTTTGTTGTAGAGCTGTCAACATTAATATGTTAACGGCGTCATCACAATTAACACGATTAAAATTTTTAACGCCATCAACCCATCTGGACAAACTTTGAACAAACTGCCTGAAATGCATTGACAGAGACATTTCAGTCATTTTGAGTCATTCTGTGCTCCAGATGGATTAATTGTGTTAAAATCTTTAATCGCGTTAATCATGATGACGGCATTAACGTTGACAGCCCTACTTTGTTGGTTTGTTTTTATTTTGCGAGCTGGTTATTTGATGCCGCTCCAGCCAGCCAGAGAATCCCCCCGCTGTCCCGCCCCTCTCCTCCCTGTGTGGCAAGCAGCAGGCGCACCTCGCAAACGGAGAGCCCCTTTACTCCCCGCAAATGGGCGATGGGAAACCGGTCGCTGACATGATGTCGGGGCAACATGGGTGGGAGGAACTTTTTTTGCTGATGCCACGATGCCGCCCTGGGCAACCGCCCATGTCGCCCATATCAAAAACTGCTCACTGTTACAGCTTTGTCTCCCAGTAATTCCTGCAGGCTTTGGCAAACTTCTACAGCATATTAAAAGACTGATGGCGTTTTCTGAAGACAAAAGTGTCCATAAAATCTGCAGGAGAATTTATCAACATTGGTTTTGTCCCATCCTCCATTTTCTTTTTTTTTCTTCTTTCTTCTTCTTCTTTTTTTTTTTTTTACACTCAGTAAAAAATTTTCATTGAATCCTTGTTGACACATTTTGGAATTTACTGGACGATTATCTTAAACTCCTGAATGTCTTCATATGTTTTCTCTTCAGACACCTCACAGTCAAACACACAGAAAGCTCCACACAAGCCTGAGCATCAACAATGTTTTGGTTATCAAACTACTTGTTACTCAATTTAGAGACTCTGAAAATGAGGGACTCTGTATAAAAATGTCTGTAATTCTTAAAGAGTTACTGGAAGATTTTTTGTCAAACCTCCTGAATTACAGCTGAAAATCGGAGAGAGAGAGAGAATACGGACCAATCAACTCGCTGAATTCTGATCTTAATAAAGTTACTTCCAGCTGCTTCCTGTCACAACAGGTCGCCACAGCGTGCAGCTCCTGACACGTCAACAAAGGGGATTTATGTCTCTGTTTAATCAAGAACAAAACACAACTTAATGACAGGACTTGCTGATGAAGGATAGAATGTATTTGTACCATTGTGGGTTAGTAGGCTCCTAAATGTAATTAAAAAGGATTTGATGATTATTTATTAAACAACTACAGCTGATGAGTTTTTTGTAAAGCACACAAGCAAAATTCAGTGAAGCCCAGAAACAGCTGTTATAATCTGTTTCCATCCTGGTCATCAGAGTTCACATTAGAGGCTAAAATAAAGGTGTGTTTGGGTCTCTTAGCTTGAAGAATAAGAAGAAGCTGGAGCACATTGTTAGATTGTGCAGCAAACAGCAGGAATAAAGCTAAATGATTTTGCCCTCCTGTGTAGAGGGAGGGTGACCCTGAAGGCAGGAAGGATTCGGGGTGATAGCACAAATCCTCTGTATAGTAGAGAGTAGCAGCTGCCTTCAGGGACGAGCTATTCTTCACCTTGTTGCAGAACAAATAGATTTAAATTCTCATTTGTGCGACCACTGTTCATTTTTTAAATTCTTTTATGTGATTTGTGGTTTTGGGTGTATGTGTCGTGTGTTTATGCTGCTGCTACAAAGCAAATTGCCCCTCGAGGATCATAAAGTTTATGTTGATGTTGAAACGAGGAAGAAGAATTTAAAATCTCAGCAGACGATTAAAAATCAGCTCTTGCTGTAACTCACACTGTGAATACAGAGCTCAGAACTCCTGCCAGACTAAATGATTCTAATAAAATAATGTGTAATGTAGTAAATGCACAGATAGTAAAGGAGCACAGCTTCACTGGAAACATTCAAACATTGTTACAAACAGCTGCAGTTCAGTCACACAAGCTGGTTTCAAATGGGTGAAGTTCTTCGTGTTGCCTCACTGTCAGACATTACTGAGGCATCTGCTGGAAGGGAGCGCCCTCTGCTGGGCTGCTGACCAAACTACGAGCACTGCGCTGAGTTACTGAGGCTGTGTCCCAATTCAGGTTCTGCACGCTTGAAGTACGTGCACTACACGTACTACGTATGGTGCGTACTATAAGTACGAGAAGTGTGGAAGTGAGAGGCTTGTGAAATGGGACGGTCTAGCCTTCGTCGTGCTGCTCAGGTTGCCTAGCAACCATGATACTAACCGCGAGAAACGTTCCATACAGCTTTGTTTGACAGAAATGAAGGAGAAAGAATGTTTTGTTGGTCATTCATTTTTGGCATGACATCACTTTGATTAGCTGAGTATCTGAGGCTGAGACCACGGGACTGTAAAACATGATTGTTGGGCTTCATTTCTGTACTGAACAGTCATTTTAAGATTAGTTAGTAAATAACAATTAGCTAATGTTGTTCATGAGACTAAAATCTTCTCACTGTGGTAATGTAAATGTAATATGGCCAATATTATAGTATTGTCAGATTATTATGATATATATACATAAAAAAAAACCAAAAAACACCCAGCACGCCCCTGCGGGCGGTTTATCCTTCAAGCTTGGGTCCTCTACCAGAGGCCTGGGAGCTTGAGGGTCCTGCGCAGTATCTTAGCTGTTCCCAGGACTGCGCTCTTCTGGACAGAGATCTCCGATGTTGTTCCCGGGTTCTGCTGGAGCCACTCGCCTAGCTTGGGAGTCACCGCACCTAGTGCTCCGATTACCACGGGGACCACCGTTACCTTCACCCTCCACATCCTCTCGAGCTCTTCTCTGAGCCCTTGGTATTTCTCCAGCTTCTCGTGTTCCTTCTTCCTGATATTGCTGTCATTCGGCACCGCTACATCGATCACTACAGCCGTCTTCTGTGCCGAGTATAACCTGGAAGTCCCAAGGTCAAAATGGGAGATGCCCCCAAGGGTGATGGAGAATGACCGAGCTAAGATCCCGTGGGACTTCCAGATGCAGACGGACAAAATGGTGGTGGCTAACCTACCTGGTGGTAGACAAACAGAAGATGTTCCTGTACACTATGCCGGCCACTTGGTTATGGCGTTCCATGTATGCCTTGCCTGCTAGCATCTTGCACCCTGCTGTTATGTGCTGGATTGTCTCTGGGGCATCTTTACACAGCCTGCACCTGGGGTCTTGCCTGGTGTGATAGACCCCAGCCTCTATGGATCTTGTACTCAGAGCTTGTTCTTGTGCTGCCATGATTAGTGCCTCTGTGCTGTCTTTCAGTCCAGCTTTGTCCAGCCACTGGTAGGATTTCTGGATATCAGCCACCTCCTCTTTCTGCCGGTGGTACATACCGTGCGGGGGCCTGTCCTTCCATGATGGTTCCTCGTCTCCCTCTTCTTTCTTGGGTTTCTGCTGCCTGAGGTATTCACTGAGCACTCGGTCAGTTGGGGCCATCTTCCCAATGTATTATTGGATGTTCGCTGTCTCATCCTGGACTGTGGTGCTGACACTCACCAGTCCCCGGCTCCCTTCCTTCCGCTTAGCATACAGCCTCAGGGTGCTGGACTTGGGGTGAAACCCTCCATGCATGGTAAGGAGCTTTCTTGTCTTGATGTCAGTGACTTCTATCTCCTCCTTTGGCCAGCCTATTACCCCAGCAGGGTACCTGATCATTGAGTCATAGGCCTTCTTGTAATCAATCCAGGCAGTGCACAGGTTGGTCAGTCTGGTCTTGCAGTCTCGGCTGACTGTTCTGTCTACCACTAGCTGGTGTTTTGCGCCTCTGGTATTCTTGCCAATCTGTGCCCCGCTCATGTATTGACCCATGTGCCTGTTCATCTTAGCTGATATGATGCCTGACAGGAGCTTCCATGTAGTACTGAGGCAGGTTATTGGTCGGTAGTTGGATGGGACCGGTCCCTTCTTGGGGTCCTTGGGGATCAGGACTGTCCAACCTTCGGTTAGCCATTCCGGGTGTCTCTCGTTAACTAGCAGCTGGTTCATTTGTGCTGCCAGACACTCGTAGAGTGCAGTCAGCTTCTTCAGCCAGTAGGCGTGAACCATGTCGGGCCCTGGTGCTGTCCAACTCTTCATACTGGAGACCCTTTCTTGGATATCTGCCACTGTGATGGTTACTGGACCCTGTTCAGGGAGGTCGCTATGGTCTGCCCTCAGATCCACTAGCCACTGAGCATTGCCGTTATGGGTTGCGTCCTTCTCCCATATGCTCTTCCAGTATTTCTCCGTCTCCAGCCTTGGTGGTGCTGTTCTCTTATTGTTCCCTTGCCACTGAGAGTACACCTTGGCTGGTTCCATGGAGAACAGCTGGTTAATTCTCCTGCCTTCTATCTCTCTGGTGTACCTCCTCAAGCAGCTGGCCAAGACTGTGAGTCTTTGCTTGGCAGTTTCCAAGGCCTCAGGTATGGACAGCTCCCTGTCCATACCTGAGGCCTGACTGATGATCTGTCATCATCACTGCACTCTTTGCTGGATTGCATGAGAAAAGTCAAAGATTGGCTGTCGGATAATTCCCTCATTTTAAATGAGAAGAAAACTGAAATTATGGTGTTTGGTAGCCATATTCCTCGAGACCAGCTAGTTGCCCTTGCCAACTCTCTCTCTAACTCTATAAATAACCTGGGTGTCTATTTGGATAGCTCCTTTAAGCTCAATAAGCAAATGTCTTTTGTAGTTAAATCTAGCTTCTTTCAATTGCACCAGATTTCTAAAGCTAAGTGTTATATACGACGCAGGGACCTTGAAAAACTTATCCACGCTTTTGTGACCTCCATGTTAGACTATTGCAATTCTCTTTACTGTGGTCTCCAATCCGTAACAATCTCCAATCTCTTCATAGGCTACAGCTTGTTCAGAATGCTGCGGCTCGACTTCTTACTGGAGCTAGAAATTTTGATTCTATCACTCCAGCTCTTGTTGATTTACATTGGTTACCTATCAAATATCGAATTGAGTTTAAAATTTTGCTACCTACTTTTAAAATTCTGAATAATATTGCGCCCAGTTTTCTCACTGATCTCCTCAATCTGTACACTCCTTGCCGAGCATTAAGATCATCAGGTGTATTACTCCTGGCCCAACCTAAGTTGAAACTGAAGACCAGAGGCGATTGTGCTTTTGCTTAAGCTGCACCTAACCTTTGGAATAACCTCCCCACTTCTATTCGTGCCACAGACTCTATCCAATCCATCAAATCAAGATTGAAAGCTTTCTTATTTAACCTGGCTTTCCTGACCAGTTAATACCCTTATTCCATCTAACCTAATTAATTTTACTGCTGGTTTTATAACTTCTTAGTTGATCATTTGTATCCATGAACTGACCTTCCTTCTGAATTGAGGTTCGATACCTATTTTACTTAACTTTTCTGGTCTATTAGTGCCTCCCTTCTGTCTGTAGTGCTAGTAATCTGTACTTTTGTATTTTTGTGAACCACTTTGTTGTCCCTTTGGGTTTTTAAATGTGCTATATAAACAAAACTGTATTGTATTGTATTGTATTGTATAAGTGCACATGGCACCAGGACACCCTTGGCTCAAGGTCGATGATTGATTTTGTAATCGTATCACCAGACCTGCGGCCATATGTTCTGGACACTCGGGCAAAGAGAGGGGATAAAATGTCAACTGTTCACCACCTGATGGTGAGTTGGATCAGGTGGTGGTGGAGGATGCTGGACAGATCTGGTGCACCTAAATGTATAGTGAGGGTCCGCTGGGAAAACCTGGCAGAGGCCCCCATGTGCAAGATGTTTAACTGCCACCTTAGAGCTTTTACAGCATTCAGAGACTAAGGACACTGAGGTTGAATGGACTATGTTCAGGACCTCCATTGCCAAAGCCGCTGCACTGAGCTGTGGCTGCAATGTGGTTGGCGCCTGTTGTGGGGGTAATCCCTGAACCAAATGGTGGATGCCAGAGGTAAAGGGATCCTCTAGGCTGAAGAAGGAGTCCTATCAGGCTTGGTTTGCCTGTGGGAGTTAAGCAACTCCTGAAGGCTGTGGATGTTGTAGGGCTGTCTTGGAGTGTCCTGTGGGAGGTGCTCCAGGAGTGTCTGGCTCATTATTACTGGCCATTCGATCCTTATACAATCGTCACAAGAGCTTGGTTCTTGGTGGACTCTCCCAGGGCTGCTCTTTGTCACCGATTCTGTTCGTATTTTTCATGGAGAGAAATTATAGGGGTAGCCAAGTGGTGGAAAGCTTTCACTTTCTTGGTCTCAGAATCTCACCTCTGCTTTTCCCAGATGATGTGGTTCTGTTGGCGTCATCCCAGTGGAACGTTGAGAGCGGTTAGAATGAGAATCAGTACCTCCAAATCTGAGGCCGTGGTCCTCAGCAGGAAAAAAGTGGAGTGCTCGATCCGGGTCAGGAACGAGTTCCTGCCCCAAGCAGAGGAGCTTAAGTATCTCAGGGTCTTGTTCACGAGTGATGGGAGAAAGAACCGTGATATCAACAGACAGATTGGTCTCTTGATCTACGTCCCTATCCTCACCTATGGTCACGAGCTGTGGGTAGTGACCGAAAGAAGAAGATTGCAGATACAAGCAGTCGAAATGAGCTTCCTCCGAAGGGTGGCTCGCCTCTCCCTTAGAAGATAGGGTGAGAAGTTCAGCCATCATGGATAACCTCAGAGTAGAGCCGCTACTCCTCCACATCAAAAGAATTTCTGCCCAGGAAAAGATGCCTCCTGGGCACCTCCTGGGTGAGATTTTCTGAGCATGTCCCACCAAGAGGAGGCCCCAGGGCAGACCCAGGACACGCTGGAGAGATTATATCTCTCAGCTGGGCTGAGAATGCCTTGCATCATGGTGCTGATCCAGAATCCTTCCCTTATTATTTATTCCTAGTGCTATTATAATAAACTAATATGATGATACAATTTCATCATATTATCACTTTCAACTATGTGCAGTTTTCACTATCAACTCTGTGCAGGCAGAAAGCTTATTAAATATTTAAACTGTAGAAATACAATAATTGTGCTGCTGTGAAATGAGAATTTTGTCATATTTGAAATATAAATCTAATATAATCTGTTTATTAATGTATTTTCTTTAAAGTACAGTGTGTGTTTGCGAATATCGTAATTAAAATAATCCATAATTATATGGATATGCATGTTAGGGAGTAGGGGTGGAGCCGAACCCGAATACGGTATTCAGAAAGGCACGAATATCGTGTTTTTTACAAATACTTATTTCGAATAAATACTTTTAAAAAGTATTTGTATTCAAGAACAAGAAAAACTTTATATCAAAAAGCTGAGTTTCCTTATGACCGCAGTGCATGACCGGATGAGTGAGTGAAGTGTGAAAGAAGTGACTGACATGGGCTGCTCCACACAGCAACAGAGAGGCTCGGCTGAGCCAAAAATGAAAAAAGGCTGAACTGCATCACTATTTTTGTTGAATAGCGCCGTGATGAGAGGTAAAATAATGTCTTTCTCATCACATAAAAAGAAAGAAGAAAACAAAAATATTCAGGAATTAGAAAAAATCATCAAATCCCTAGAAGAAGCCTACGTGTCCCAACAAGATCAGGAAACACTGAACAAAATACGCAAAACAAAACTAGAATTAAATGAGATAATTGATAAAAAAACAAAATTCTTAGTACAAAGACTACGCTTACAAAATTATGAACATAGTAATAAATCCGGTCAATTTCTAGCAAACCAGCTAAAAATAAATAAAGAAAAAACAACTATATGTGCTGTTCAAGATTCATCTGGGAACACAATATATGAACCAAAACAAATAAACAACATTTTCAGGGATTTCTATAAAACGTTGTATTCACCACAAATAAACCCATCTAAAAAGGAAATTGATCAGTTTTTAGACAACATAACTCTCCCAAAATTATCAGACTCTCAAGCAATTGCACTGGATTCGCCACTGACATTAGGTGAACTCCAGGAAGCCCTGATAAGTATGCCCAATAATAAGGCTCCAGGTCCAGACGGCTTTCCTGCAGAATTCTACAAAGAATTCTGGACGATTCTAGCACCAGTTTTTTACAGAACGTTGTTGGAAATCAAAGAAAATGGCAGACTTCCATCAAATATGAATTCTGCAAACATTAATCTCCTGCTAAAATCAGGCAAAGACCCTGTATATCCCTCAAGCTATCGTCCAATATCCCTTATAAATGTAGACCTCAAAATTATCTGCAAAGCTCTCTCGAAGAGACTAGAGAAAATAACCCCCTCTTAATTCATCCAGACCAAACTGGATTCATAAAAGGTCGGCACTCATCAACTAATACACGTAGATTACTTAATTTGATAGACTACTCATACAGTAAAAACCTTGAAACTACAATATTTTCTTTAGATGCAGAAAAAGCGTTTGACAGAGTTAAGTGGAAATTTCTATTTGCAACTTTACATAAATTTGGTTTTGGATCTTCTTTCATCAACTGGTTAAAAATATTATATAATTCCCCAACAGCTTGTGTCAGAACAAATGACCAGACATCCTCCAGCTTCTGTCTCCTGAGGGGCACCAGGCAGGGATGCCCACTCTCCCCTTCACTGTTTGCAATTTTTATCGAACCACTAGCAGCAGCAATTAGATAGAATTCAGTAATTAAGGGCATAAAATGCAAGAACGTGGAACATAAAATCAGCCTTTATGCGGATGATGTGTTACTCTTTCTCCAAAATTCACAAACCAATATCTCTGGGGTGATTGAACTGATAAACTCTTTTGTAAGAATATCAGATTACTCAATTAACTGGTCAAAATCTACAGTCCTTCCGATTAATTGCTCCTTCCATAATTCCTCTTCTACTCCACTGCAATCGGGAAATATAAAATATTTAGGTATTAATGTTTCTCCCAAGCTTGCAGATCTAACTAAATTAAACCATATCCCACTTTTAAAGAAAGTAGAAGGTGATCTGGCCAGGTGGAAATGTCTACCCATATCACTCATGGGAAGGGTTGCCGCTATAAAAATGATGGTATTACCAAAAATAAATTATTTATTCTCAATGATCCCAACTAAACCGCCGCAAGATTGGTTCAGATCTCTAGATTCATATATGTCCAAATTCCTTTGGAAAAATAAGCCCCCACGTATAAGCTTAAAAACACTACAAAAGACCAAGGATAAAGGAGGATTAGAAGTACCTAACTTTCAGCACTACTTCTTAGCCAACAGGCTTCAGTTCATCTCAGGATGGCAAAAACATACCCTCTTAGATGAACCTTGGCTAGATGTAGAACAAGCACTTTGCAATAATCTAGAGATTTCAAATCTACCATTTATCAGCTCAAACATCCAACGACATGAATGCTTCAAAAGCATCAACATCAGCTCTTCTCTGACAGCATGGTGGGAGTTTCTGAAGTTGACAGAGTCTTCATTAATCCCATGCAAACGTACACCTATCTGGAACAACCCTGATATATTACAAAACAATAATATGATAAACTTTTCAGATTGGAGTGGTAAAGGAATCAAATATTTAGAACATATACTAGAAGGAACAGAATTTATTTCATTTGACAGACTAGTTACACAATATGGGATCAACAAGAAAAGATTTTTAGAATATCAGCAAATTAAATCCATAGTAAAAAAGAGATTTAAACCAGGTCAAGAGGAACTACAAACACCACCAAGTGTGGTTCAATTTCTGGCTCTTAAAACCCCCAAATTACTGTCCAAAATATACAGAATGCTTTCTAAAATAGATGAATCAATATCACTTCCTATTGCAAAATGGGAAGCGGATTTATCAGTTAACTTTGACCAAAACTTCTGGTCTCAGATTTGCTTAAAAACTTTTCATCTAATTAGAAATCCCAGTCTTCAATTAATTCAATACAAAATACTACATAGAGTGCACTATACAGGTCATCGGATGTTCAAGATGGGCTTTACATCTACCAACAACTGCTCACACTGCCAAACCAATTCACCGGACAATTATATCCACGCTCTTTGGTTCTGTCCACCAGTTCAGAAATTTTGGCGCGAGATATGCGAAGACTTATCAAAGTGTCTGAAATGTAACATTCCAACTTCCCCTTTAGTGTGTTTGTTGGGCAGCTTAGATAATGTCACTACGGAAAAGAATATAGCCCATATGGTTTTCACTGCCCTATGCATAGCCAAGAAAACAGTCCTCATGAACTGGAAAAATAAAAATAATCTTAATTCTAACCAATATAGAAATTATCTATTAGATCACATTAGTCTTGACACAGCCTCTGCCACCACATCAGATCAATTGGTTACTCCCTACAGGGAGGAGGTGGATCGTCTGGCTGAGTGGTGCGACACAAACAACCTGCTGCTTAACACCGAGAAGACTAAGGAGCTCATCGTGGACTACAGGAGGAATGCTGACCCACATCCACCCATCCACATTAAGGGGACGGCTGTGGAGCGTGTGAGCAGCTTCAAGTTCCTGGGAGTCCACATCTCCGAGGATCTCACCTGGACGACCAACTGCTCCAAGCTGGTCAAGAAGGCTCACCAGCGCCTCTTCTTCTTGAGGACTCTGAGGAAGAACCACCTGTCCTCAGACATCCTGGTGAACTTCTACCGCTGCACCATCGAGAGCATCCTGACCAACTGTATAACAGTCTGGTACGGGAACTGCTCTGCCTCGGACCGGAAGGCGTTGCAGAGGGTCGTGAAAACTGCCCAGCGCATCGCCGGAGCACCACTTCCTGCCATAAATGACATCTACAGGAAGCGGTGTCTGAAAAGGGCTGGGAAAATCATCAGAGACCCCAGTCACCCATCACATAGACTCTTCACCCTCCTGCCCTCTGGGAGGCGCTACAGGAGCCTCCGGACTAAGACCACCAGGTACCGGAACAGCTTCTTCCCCACAGCTGTCAGACTCCTGAACTCTGCCTCCTGACATCTGACCCACGTTAGACTCATGGACTGAACATACACACACCCACAACCACTAGCACTTTACCACTACTGTATAGTTCTGTGTAGATAATCATTCTGTACATACGATAATTTTTAATCCCACAACTGTTTATAACTTACATAGTTCACATTTCTGTATAACTGTACATCTCAGATTTCTGTATAGTTTTTATTTCATATTTATATCCTGTTCATAGCCTGTACATAGCTTGTACTCACTATAGCCTGTACATACTTATAGTTCTAGAATATTCATAACATACTTCACACTGTGTACATTATAACATACCATAATAGACCCATTTCTGTAATATACTTACACATCTCTATTATTGCTAATTTATATTGTAATATATCTATATCACGACTAAAGCACTTTCTGGATGGATGCAAACTGCATTTCGTTGCCCTGTACCTGTGACATGTGCAATGACAATAAAGTTGAATTCTATTCTATTCTATTCTATTCTAATTCAATTGCTCTGGGCTCCTTTGATCAGCTCCATCACCTAGTGGGGGTGGGGGGGTCATAGTTTGGTCCCACCTTCACTGTTGTGATTGGTGTGGGGGTAGGGACAGGCTTAGGGCATCGGGGGGGTTCCCCAGGAGCATCTTCCTTGGGGGGCTCAACCCGGGTAGCGGTCATGGCCAATTAGGGGCTCTGTTGGCTCTTGGGTGACGGTTTCCTCGTGGCTGCGTGCAGCAGGGCTAGGGGAGGGTCTGTATTGACGGACGTGGGTTACTGACCTGGTAGCCTGGCTGCCCCTGGGTGGGTCCGGGATGGGCGTGAGGTTCTGGGGGCACTCCGTCTCTGGGCTGGGGCCCTGGCCAAGCCTCAGGGGCTTGGGTCCTGGTTGGTGTGTTGCCGGGGTTGTGGGCGGGTGGGTGTATGGGGGCCCAGTCCTGGCGCGCCTGTGCATCAAACCACCTGGGGGGCTCTTCGACTGGTGGGGGAGGTTGTCACATCCTGCAGGAGCCTTCCTCTCTTCAGGAACTCTCTCTGCAGGAGGGGGAGATACAGGAGAGGTGGAGGAAGATCTCAGCCTGGGTGTCTATTGTCTTGTGTAGTCTGGAAGATGAGTGGATGATGGGGTGGGTGCAGTTTTCTCTGTGGTGGGGTCAGGTGGACTGTCCCGGGCTCTGTGGGGCTGGGCGGCGCTGCTGCACTGGGCCCCGGTCTGGATGGGCCTGGGCCCCCTCTTTCCCTGGTGGGTTGCAGAGTATGGGGGTGCCTACTGGGGTCAGCGGGGGAGCTGGCCCCAGGGAGGGGTCACTTGCCCCTCCCTTCCTTCCCTCCCCATCTCCAGCTGCCTCCCTCTTCCCGCTCCACCACAATCACCCACACATGCAGGGCCTTGGGGTAGGGGTGTGTCACCAGGGTGCAGAGGAGGCATCCCTTCCCCTCTGTCCCCTTCTGGCTGCCTCTGCCTCAATTTTATCCCACAACTTAGACATTCACATTACTCACACTCTCATTACACATACATATAGGATCTTGGGGGTGGGCACGCCACACGGATTCCAATCACCACCAGGGTGTACACCTCACCCCTGGCGTCGCTGCCCACCTCTCAATTTTAAATACACGTAGACATTGAGGGCTAGCAGGAGGGGCTATGTGCTTACCTGCTGCTCTGGCAGGTAGCTCCATGCCCTCCTGGGTTTTAAATGCACCTTAGAACACACCTACATCAACACTACATATGAGCGGGTGGAGGGAGGTTTGGAGTCTTCCTACACCCCCGTTCTCTGCGGCCTGCTGGAGCGGGGGGGCTAGGAGGAGGAGTTGGCTGTCCGACTGGGGTCTGGAATGTGGGGCCTCCCTGCTGCTGCAGAGTCGGGGCGGTCTGCTTCTCCCCACCGCAGGGAAAAGGGTAACACCACCTGGGTCTGGGCGCAGTTTCCCCCTCCAGGGGCAAGGGTACCTAGACCTGGTTCTTAGAGTACGCTTGGGGAGAGTGATTCTGTGTACAGCGTCTCTTTATGTCTGTCTCCACGTTGGGTGAGTGTTGAGAGCATGAGGGTGGGAATGGATGTTTGTATCTGTGTGTGCCTGTATGTCTGTGTCTATATGTCAGGTTGGGTATCAGACCCCACCTCTCTGGGGACATCTCAGGCCCTCCAAGGATTGGAGGCCCATCTCCCCCCACCACTTCCCCTGCCGGTGGCAGACGCCCTCAGACATCGGTGCGTTGGTGGTTCTTTGTGTCCGGGGGTGGGCGCCCGGGTACCCACTGGCTCACTCCTTGGTGGCTGCTTATCGGGGCCTGGAGCCTGGGGGTCGCTCGGGCCACTTCGGGGATGGGGTGCTCTCGGCCCGGGGCTCGGTCACTCAGGCACAGCTGGCTGCTGGCGGAGCTCACGGGCATGTCACTGCAAACCCCCCTGGCTTCTGCTCCGCGGCTGCTGAGTGACCCCTCATCTGGGACTCTCCTCAGCTCTTTCTGGGATAGTGGCGCGACTGCCCCTCTGTTGGTCTTCCTTGGTCTCTTGTGTTCTGGGGGCCTCTGGACGTCTGGAGTTTTGATCTCCTCCATACCTGCGTCATGCCCTGGAGGACGGGGCAGTGGCCCCCCCACACCCTCTAGCAGATCATTACATGAAGGAACCTTTTAAAAACAAGCGCGTTCATGCTCACAGGTGTACACACGGGTGATCACACACACAAACTACACCCTTTTGGGCTCCTACCTCAAAGCACACTGTACGCTGTCGATCTTACGCGCTGCACAATAATGTCTAACATTTAGTATTTACTGTCATATTCCCATAGATCATTGTGATGTTGTTTATTACTCTCGTCGTCTTCTGCTTGCTTTCTTTTTTCTTTCTCAACAGGTGATCCAGATGATCGATATATGTATTTTTTGTCTGCTTATTCTGTTGGTTTTTGTTTTTTGCCCTTTTTACCCGTCCCTCTTCTCAGGTTTTTTTCTTTCCCTCTTTCTTTCTCCTCTTTCTTTCCACCAGTCAAGTCTGTCCCATATTCAGCAAGTGAAAATAAAATAAACAAAAAAAGGTGAATCAGATGGACCATTACGGCAAGGCTGGGATGGTCCATTTGGTAAAGTAAATCCGTTGGGCATCTTTCTTCGCCTTTAGACAATAATTCTGACGGCAAAAGAACCAAACGGGACAGGTTAAAAAAAAAAAAAAGAATAGATCTTTTTTGTACCTTAACTGGGTTCCGGAGGCAGTTTATAACTTTTGCGAAGATCGGAAGATTAATCAATTATGCTGCATTTGGGTGCTCTCTTGTTCGCTCTGTTTACGTAGCTGTGTTAGCTCAGTAATTTAGACCAGCGGTCCCCAACCCCCAGGCCATGGACCGGTACCGGTCCGTGTTTTGTTTTTATCGTTACCTGAGTTTCCCTGTGTCTTTTCCCACGTGTTATGAATATATATATATATATATATATATATATATATATATATATATATATATATATATATATATATATATATATATATATTTGTTACCGGTACTGGTTTTATTTTATTGTATTTATCCGTGACACCTTAAAGGCCGGTCCGTAAAAATATTGTTGGACATAAACCATTCCTTGTCGCAAAAAAGGTTGGGGACCGCGGATTTAGACAATAAGCTGTTGACAGAGTAACGTTAAAGTTCGGTTTAAAAGGATAAGACAATGCTTGTGTGGTCATGTCGAATTGTATGCACTTGTGGGAGTTATATGGTACATATAAGTTACTCTGTCTTTTGCAGATAGCAAGATGTAGGCTATAGGCTAGTTAACCTTAGCAGAGCTTCCCGTTGTCCATTCACTCATTAACTTATCTGAAACTTGGATTTAGTCAACCAAATGGAAAAGAGTGTTGCTGCTGCTGAGCCACCTCTTGGTCCTCCACCAGCCAAAACAACTTGATCAAGTTCTGTGTGGAAGCATTTTACATTCAGTGCTGCAGATGAAACCAAACTGATATGTAATGTGTGCAAAAGTCAGATCAGCAGAGGCAGAGATATCAAACTTCTGTCAACATGTGTTATGCATAATCACATGCACTTAAAGCATCTTATTCCTGGTACTGTCTGCCAATCCCCCCAGCACCAATTCATCATCACAGCCATGTTCTGCCCCTGCAAGTCAGTTTCGCTGTCTGTTCAGTGTCCTCCAACAAGGACGGGTGGTGGTGGGGTTCATAATGTTGCCAGTAGTATTTTATTAGTTGTTGGTTTTAACCATGGATGAGTCAATGGCTGTTGTTATTTTCTTTTCAATGACATTCCTTGTTACATGTTCATTGCTGGATTTATGCAAAAACATCAACTAATTGCATAATGGATAATTATATCCATTATATCCATTATATCCATTGTAATAATCCATAATTATACAATGGATATAATTAAAGAATACTTACATTGTAACATTAATTAGAAGTGTAATGCAAAAAACTGGATTTTTACGCCTATTTTTAATTTTACTTGAATACAAATACAAATACAAATACTGGCTGGTTTGTACATCTCTATTAGGTAGTTTTTATTGAACTATAAGAAAGGTAGGGAAAAGCCCTATACCAGGGGTCGGCAGGGGTGATTTTAGCCCATGTTTGGGGGTGCTGAAGCACCCCCAAAAATGAATCAAAGCACCCCCAAAGATTTCTTACTTTTTTTTGACAATATTTGGTGTTTGTGTGACACACTACTAAAAATATAAAAAGCATACAGTACTTGCTTGAAACGGAACATTTTAACAACAAAAGTATAGATACCCCCCCCCCCCCCTCCCAAAATGGTTTGTTCCAGCTCGCCCCCACTCTGGCTCTAGGGTCGTTGCTGCCAGAGCGATGGTAGCTGAGACGCAGCGGAGCGGAGGTGGAGTGCCCAGATTGAAACAGGACATATTACCAGCATTTAACCTTCAGTTACTCTTTATGTAGTTAGATAGGAGTCATGTTTCTTTTTAGCTGATAAACCTTACACCCAGGTAACCTGCAGTGTTGAAAATGTGTTTTCCAATGATGTTTGCTGCCCTACAATCCGTCCTACTCTGTAGTAAATTCAGCGACATTTGACCGTCCTGTTGCTCCCACTGAAATGTATACAGCCTATTTAAAATCTAAAACTTAAAATTGTCCGTAGCTTCTGTTGTTACCACTGTCCTGTTTGAAATGGATACTAACTAGCTAACTGACTGAATTGTGTGTGTGTGTGTTTGTGTACAGAGAGACAGCCAGGTTCATAAGGGAAGTTTTTTCAAAAAAAGGAGCCACATTCAGGTAAAAGTGTAAGAACAAATGATCCATCAATTAAAAATAATGTTGGATCAGTGTTTCAATATTTATATCTTTTATTAGATGTTCATGTTGTTTGGTTATTTGCCTTTTGGTTGAAAGTACACTGAGAGGACTTTTTGTTAGTGATCTTAATAGTATTTTTTTCATATTAATGTAATTTTTTCATCTAATTGAATACAATCTATTTGTGTATGATTGTCAGTCCAAAGAGGGAGACAGGAAAGAGGGAACGTGAGGAGAAAGTACAAAGTCAGGAAGAACCAGGTAAGAAAACAGACAGGGAACAGTGACGGGCAAAACTGAAACTATTCAACTGACAAAGAGAAAAAACCTGATTTTACTCATACAGTCTGGAAGTTGTGTTCTCCCTATATTAAAGCTGCTATACACAATCTACAAAACAAACTGGGTTGAAACATTTTTGACCCTCTTCAACAACATTCCAACATAACATTATAATGGATTGGGGAGATTAAAATTAATGATGTCTGTGAAGGTTCTCAGTCATCCAGGTCATCGTAGTCAAAGGAGTTTGCAAAGAAAAGCGTCTGGACTTCTTTGAGTTGCTTGAAGACGTTTCACCTCTCATCCGAGAAGCTTCTTCAGTTCTAAGGTCAAATGGCCGAGAGTCCCAGATTTAAACCCAGTGGGAGTATCCCCCCAAAGAGGGACAAAGGACCCCCTGGTGATCCTCTAATCGCATGAGCCAAGGTGTGAAAGCGGGTGTGGTACCTAATCAGCCAGGGTTTCGGGTGAGCTCATTGTGAAACCTGGCCCCACCCTATCATGTGATTTCCTGAGGTCAGATGGCCCAGGATGTGAGTGGGCGTTAAGGCGTCTGGGGAGGGAACTCAAAACTGGATTATAGATGGCAGACAGTTGGTGTCGTAAACCACCGCCTCTGTTCAAAGATGGTCGCTCACAGTGGACATAGATGGCCTCTTTCACTCCTCTTTCAAACCATCTGTCCTCTCTGTCCAATATGTGAACATTGGCATCCTCGAAAGAGTGACCTTTATCCTTAAGATGCAGGTGGACTGCTGAGTCTTGTCCTGTGGAGGTGGCTCTTCTATGTTGTGCCATGCGCTTGTGAAGTGGCTGTTTGGTCTCTCCAATGTAGAGGTCCGGGCATTCCTCACTGCACTGTACAGCATACACCACGTTGTTCAGTCTGTGTTTTGGAGTTTTGTCTTTCGGGTGAACCAGTTTGTGTCTGAGTGTGTTGCTGGGTCTGAAGTACACTGGGATGTCGTGCTTGGAGAAAACTCTCCTGAGTTTCTCTGATACACCGGCTACATAGGGGATGACAATGTTGTTGCGTCTGTCTTTCTTATCCTCCCTCGCTGGTGTCTGATCTTCTTTTCTGTGCCTCTTTGCTGACTTTATGAACGCCCAGTTAGGATAACCACATGTTTTCAGTGCTTCCTTTACATGTGTGTGTTCCTTCTTTTTCCCTTCAGGCTTAGAGGGAACAAGTTCTGCCCGGTGGTGTAGGGTCCTAATTACTCCAAGTTTGTGTTCCAGAGGGTGATGGGAGTCAAAGAGGAGGTACTGGTCCGTGTGTGTGGGCTTCCGGTAAACTTCAATGTTGAGGTTGCCATTCTCTTCAATGTGCACAGTGCAGTCCAGGAAAGGCAAACAGTTATCCTTAGTGTCTTCCCTGGTGAACTTGATGTTTTTATCCACGGCGTTAATGTGCGCAGTGAAGGATTCCACTTCTAAAATTAATGATATATTTTTATGTGGTTCAGCCACAACTCTACTAAAACCTCAGCCAGTAATAGGTAGGCCAACTTTTGGACCGTCCAGTTGTCTGTATGACTGCTGCAGTACAGTATCAGAAAGTGCCAAACAGCCCTGTGGAGTGAGGAGCTGTAAAGAGAAGCAGAGTGCTCTGTTTATATTCTAAAAATGTTTTAAGCTTGTTTCAAAGATTCTGTACTGCAGCTTTAAATGTTTTCCAAAAGCACACATACACTTCTCCAAATGTTGATTCTGTTCATCATCACTCATCCAAGTGACTTCTTCAGTCTCAGCTCACTGCAGGTTTCAACCTTATAAACAGTACATTTGCATAATGACTGAAACCAGCCCACTGAAGGAACAATGGGCTGGGAGGTCAGTTCCTTAATCTTAATCACACACACACTTATCAGTGTTTCTCAAACTTTTTACAGTGTGTACCACCTGATAAAAATGTCAAGCTCTCCCAAGTACCACTATGAAAGCATGAAACCCATAAATCTTACAACACAAAATTAGTATTGTTAAATTAGTAAAATTAGTATCTGCAGTAAAGATTTTTTCATACATTGTATAAATTCTACCACAGGCAAAGTTGCCTCCATTTTTATACGTTTTTATTAATATTTTGTAATAATTTATTTGTAATAATTTATTCTGTTTTGGGAGTAGGGATGGGTATTGATTTTCGATTCTGTTTAACGATTCAATTCTTTACTGATTCTCTTATCGATTTTTAAAAAAGGAGAACTAGAGCAGGGCGTTATGACCAAAAATATTTATCACGATATACATTTGAAAATTTGCGATAACGATATAACTGACGATATAATTGACACTAGACAAAATACTTTACAACTCCACAACTTTATTAGTGCAAAAAACCCCATCAATGTATTTTCACTTAAACAAGCAGCTGTTTTTTATGTGCATTAAAGTTATATAAAAATGTAACAGTGCAAATTCCTCACTGACAGTTTAACCAAAAGGCATTTCCAGTGGAAATTGGCCAACATATCCTCAGCATAACCATGTATAATATCCACAAAACTTAAAAAGAGGTTATACAAACACAATACAGTAATATTATGTTGAAGCACAGTACGTATCACTCCGCGAGGCTCCTGCCTACGATAGCCGTAATGCTCCGACAATCCATCAAGCGGTGCGGCTTCGTAGCTTAGCAAAGTCGCACTAAAACATTTGACAGATTTTCGAGCGCCGTGTACATAAAACCGTTTCGAGGTCAGTAAACACAACCAGAGTTCATACATAAGGCACACGGGATTATAAGGGACACTGTCGATTTTTAGAAAAATCAAAGCATTGATTTTAAGTGCACCGTATTTTCCAAAACACACGGTAATAACGACGGCCCGCTAGCATGCGCTACCAAAAATAGTGCTTTGTTGTGTGTCTGACGGACGAAAGCTAAACCAGTTCCACACCACTGAAGTTGCAGCATTTTTACAAACCAGTTCTGGTTCATCCGTTTCATTTAACGATCCACTTTCGCTCTTCTCATTCTGCGTCGCCGCCATGTGCGTATGTAAACAAAGGCACTGCGCATGCGCGTTTTACCCATATTCTATCGCGATATTTCATTTTCCTATCGTTGCCCAAAATTACACCGGTATTACCGTGAACGGTATGATATAGCCCAGCCCTAAGGAGAACACTAAGGTCGATTAGCTTAGAACTTTGTTTTATATCTTCTCTTTCAACAAGATAGAAATTTAGGAGTAACATGGCCTTACAAACCCAGCAGTGAGATCTTAAGAGATCCACAGCCTACGGCTCTTCAATGGGGTGTCACAGGGTCCCCAGGAAATAAAATTGTAAATGTAAAATAATAAAATAAATATTCTTCTGTAGCAATAACAAAGTATAACATAAATTATTCTGTAGCAATTACACAAGAATATCCAGTAATGTCCCTGCCTACAATTAAACACATTCACTTACCGAAAATCGGGGCAAATCGGTGCAAGCCTTTGACCACAAACTTGGTCACTGCTCGGTGACATTCGTCTATCCTGGCCTGAAAGGAGACGCTACCGGTAGACTGCAGCGAGAACTGCCAGCCAGACTCTGTCTGTCTCATCATGGTCGCCTAAATGCACAATGGCAGGTTTTGTAATAAAGCAGATCGCGCTAACATAATATGCACTGTTAGTTGATTATTTACCTGCCGCATTAACGGGAGATGACGTGCAAACGTTACCGCTGCTGCTGGGTTGAGATTCACGAGTCCGGAGCGGAATTAAAAACACGACATTCATTTAAGGTCATCGCGTGTTTTGTGAGCAAATGCTTTTGCATATTCGTGTGTCATGGTCCCTGCACCCCTGTTGTCATCCGCCGGCCAAACTTTTGACGTTTGACAGTGCCAGGCGCTGTGTGTGTTGTTTATCAATTGCAAAAATGGCAAACAATTCCAAGGAATTGAAACAGTGTGTCATGGTCCCTGCACCTCGCCGGCTCTCAGGCGCTGTGTGTGTTGTTTATTCTCCTCTCTCGCACCTGCTCTCTCCTCTCTCGTCCTCTCTCTCTTTTCCCTGCCGAGGCGGAGCTCAGTATGGGCTCCCGCCTCTGGCCCACGCACCTGGGGATGATCAACACACCTGCCGCTGATTACCAAGATTAGAGTCCTACTTAAGATGGCGAGTCTGCTCTACTCGTCGCTGGATCGTTGAGCTATCAGCGTCAGTCAAACTTGTGTACCTGCCAACCTGAATCTTGAAAGCCCTTTGTTATTATCCCGCTAACCTGACCTTTTTGTGTTTAGATCGTTTTTGGAAACCAGATTCTGAGAGGAGTGACTGAGGAGGAGTTTTGTACAGAAAGTGTGGAGCACCTTTTCTCCTAACCCTGTTTTCCCCACGGACCCTGGCGACCCGGACCCCTTTCCCCTGCACGTTGTATATAGCCACTTGGTGATTGTGTTCACTGTAAATAAACGCACTGTTCTTCGCTTAAAGGAACACCCTGGCCTGCGCCTGAGTCTCTTTCGGAAACCATATCAGAACGATCCAGCCAGCATGGACTCAGCAGGACAGGACCCCGTCGGACAGGCACTGGCTGCCCAAGAAGCGGCGCTGACCCGCCACGAACAAATGTTACACCAGCTGCGAGGTGAGATTGCCGCACTAACCCAAGCTGTTTCCCGTCTGACTACACCAGGGGGCGTACAGCCGGGGAATCCCCAGCCAGCTCACCCGGCCCCGCAGGAAACACTCGCGGCGGCCACGGCAAACCCCTCCTCGGCAGCCACTCCTTCCTCTGACGGTCCTCTGCCTTCGCCTGAACCCTTTGCGGGTGAGTCGGAAAAATGCTCTGGCTTTCTGGCCCAGTGCTCATTGATTTTCCGCGAACAGCGGCGCTTCCATAACAACGATGGGGCGAAGATTGCCTTCTTTGTACAGATGTTAAGAGATCGTGCTTTGAAATGGGCCCAGGTGGTGTTAAGCTCCGATCCTGGGATTTCTTTTGAGGTGTTTGTGGCTAAATTTAAGACAGTGTTTAACAGAGGCTCTGGAGCCGAGGCTGCGGCGCTCCGCCTCCTTAACTTCAAGCAAGGTAAACGGAGTATGGCAGACTACTCAGTCGACTTTTGGATTTTGGCCGAAGAAACCGGCTGGGGACCGGATGCGCTCAGGAGCACACTGTTAAATAACATTCGTGAGGATTTGAAAGATGAATTGATTATGCGGGACCTTCCCACAGCTTTTGATGAACTAATGGCCTTGTGCATTAAGATGGATGAGCGGCTACGGGCTCGCCGACAAGCACGGAACTCCAATTCCCAGGAGGCCGCGGGGCAACGAGGGCGGAGGCCTCGGCCGATTACCGGTCCTCCCGGACACCGGAGGGCGCCGACGGAGAGGTTCAACCCATGCAGATTGGCAGCTCCCACCTTACTGCTGCAGAACGTCAGCGACGCATCACGGCCGGTGAGTGCCTGTATTGTGGTAATAAGGGACACATGATCGCCTCCTGCCCGTCGCGAGCAAAAGGCCGCGCCCGCCAGTAATGGTAGGAGTACTGGTGGGCGGTGTGAATCAGGATAAATCTCCTCCACGTTTAGCCCTGCCCGCTAAACTTCTGGTCCACTCAGAGTGTCATTCACTTTCTGTGCTCGTTGATTCGGGAGCAGAACAAAATTTCATTGACTCTGAACTAGCAAAAAGACTCTGTGTAAATGTGGAGCCACTGCCCCACGCCTTACGCGTCACGGCTTTGTCAGGGCAGCGCCTCCCGACATCACACACGTCACTAAACCGCTCACCCTCACACTGTCTGGTAATCATTCAGAGGAGATTAGCTTCTTTGTTTTCACTCCACCCAAACGCCGTTAGTCCTCGGGCATCCTTGGCTCCAGCAACACAATCCCACTATTAATTGGCAGAAAGGAAGCATCACCGGCTGGGGAGAGGAGTGTCACATGACCTGCCTTAAGGCTGCCTCACCTCCTAGTCCATCGGTCACCGGTCCAGAGCCACCACGGTCTTCCGACTTAGCTAATGTGCCGTCCGTTTACCACGATCTCGCAGATGTTTCGGAAGGACCGAGCCCAGTCGCTGCCACCCCATCGGCCCTCGACTGCGCCATAGACCTGCTGCCGGGAGCTCCTTTGCCGACCAGCCGCCTCTATAGCCTCTCACTGCCGGAACGGGAGGCTATGGAGAAATACATAACTGAATCCCTCGCCACTGGCATCATCCGCGCTTCTTCCTCACCCGTCGCAGCGGGTTTCTTCTTTGTGGAGAAGAAGGATAAGACCCTCCGACCCTGTATTGACTTCCGGGGGCTCAACAACATTACGGTCAGAAATAAATACCCACTGCCTCTGCTCACCTCCGCTTTCGAACTTCTCCAGGGCGCCACCATATTCAGCAAGCTAGACTTGAGGAATGCCTACCACCTGGTTCGGATTCGGGACGGCGATGAATGGAAGACAGCGTTCAATACCCACCTCGGACATTTCGAGTATCTGGTCATGCCGTTCGGGCTCACTAATGCACCCGCAGTATTCCAGGCCCTGGTCAACGATGTTCTAAGAGACTTTATTAACCGGTTTGTGTTTGTCTACCTAGATGCACCTGCCTGGACTCTTGGTGGCGCTGTCACTTGGTGTTCGCTCGCTTTGTGGTAGAGTATCACTTCCTGTTCCTGCTCAAACACAGTGGTGTCTCTGATTAGCTTTTCTGCTTAGCAATTTAATTTAAATCTTTTGATACATCCCTTTTTCATAGTATAATCTTAACGTGCTTCATCTGAATCACCCTTTCTGTGTACTCACTACCTAATTTATAGCCAAAGTATTCACTCACTGTCTCTTTACTGTTTCGCTAGCTTAGCTTAGCTCGTAGCCGACTCGTTAGCACCATGGCTACTTCACCTGTCCCTCCTGCACTTTCCTGCTCATTGTGTCAGATGTTTAGTTACTCCTCGGCCTCCTTTAGCAGTAATGATACTTGTAACAAATGTAGCATATTTGCAGCTCTGGAGGCCAGGATTACTGAATTGGAGACTCGGCTTCGCACCCTTCATTCACCCGTAGCTAGCCAGGCCCCTGTAGCTGGTGCAGCCGAAGATAGCGTAGGCCCCGCTAGCTGTTCCCGGCAGACCCCAAGCAGCTGGGGAAAGAGGGCGGCTGGGTGACGGTGAGGAGGAAGCATAGTCTTAAACTGAAGCCCCAGGTACACCACCAACCTGTTCATGTGTCTAACCGTTTTTCCCCACTCGGCGACACACCCGCCGGGGGTCAAACTCTGGTAATTGGTGATTCTGTTCTCAGACATGTGAAGCTAGAGACACCGGCAACCATAGTCAATTGTCTTCCAGGGGCCAGAGCAGGCGACATTGAAGGAAATTTAAAACTGCTGGCTAAGGGTAAACGTAAATACAGTAAGATCATAATTCACGTCGGCAGTAATGACACCCGGTTACGCCAATCGGAGGTCACTAAAATCAATATTGAATCGGTGTGTAACTTTGCCAAAACAATGTCGGACTCTGTAGTTTTCTCTGGTCCCCTCCCCAATCAGACCAGGAGTGACATGTTTAGCCGCATGTTCTCCTTAAATTGCTGGCTGTCTGAGTGGTGTCCCAGAAACGATGTGGGCTTCATAGATAATTGGCAAACCTTCTGGAGGAAACCTGGTCTTGTTAGGAGAGACGGCATCCATCCCACTTTGGATGGAGCAGCTCTCATTTCTAGAAATATGGACAGATTTATTAAACCCCCCAAAATATGACTATCCAGAGTTGGGACCAGGAAGCAGAGTTCCAGTCTTACACGCCTCTCTGCAGCTTCTCTCCTCTTGCTACCCCCCCAAAAACCCATCTCCATTGAGACTGTGTCAGCTCCCAAAAAGACAAAAAACAAACCAAAAACCAGCAATAAACAACTTAAACATAAAAAAATCACAAAGAAAGAACAATACAGTATCCACATCTGAACCAAAGAGTAAAACAGTGAAATGTGGATTATTAAATATTAGGTCTCTCTCCTCCAAGTCTCTGTTAGTACATGACTTAATAATTGATCAACAAATCGATTTACTCTGCCTTACAGAAACCTGGTTGCAGCAGGATGAGTATGTTAGTTTAAATGAATCAACACCCCCGAGTCATTCTAACTACCAGAAATCTCGAAGCACAGGCCGAGGGGGCGGTGTGGCAGCAATTTTTCACACCAGTCTATTAATTAACGAAAGACCAAGACAGACTTTTAATTCATTTGAAAGCCTGATGCTTAGCCTCGTCCACCCCAGCTGTAAAACTCAGAAACCAGTCTTACTTGTTATCATCTATCGTCCACCTGGGCCTTACACAGAGTTTCTCTCTGATTTCTCAGACTTTTTATCTGATTTAGTGCTCAGCTCAGATAAAATAATTATTGTGGGTGATTTTAACATCCATGTAGATGCTAAAAATGACAGCCTCAACATCGCATTTAATCTATTATTAGACTCAATTGGCTTCTCTCAAAATGTAAAAGAACCCACCCACCACTTTAATCACACTCTAGATCTTGTTTTAACGTATGGCATAGAAACTGAACATTTAACAGTGTTTCCTGAAAACCCTCTGCTGTCTGATCATTTCCTGATAACATTTACATTTACAATAATTGATTACACAGCAGTGGAGAGTAGACTTTATCACAGTAGATGTCTTTCTGAAAGTACTGTAACTAAATTTAAGAATTTAATCCACCCACTGTTATCATCTTCAATGCCCTGTACCAACATAGAGCAGAGCAGCTATCTGAACGCTACTCCAACAGAGGTCGATTATCTTGTTAATAATTTTACCTCCTCACTACGTACGACTCTGGATACTGTAGCGCCTGTGAAAACTAAGGCCTCAAATCCAAAGTCCCTGACTCCGTGGTATAATTCTCAAACACGTAGCCTAAAGCAGATAACTCGTAAGCTGGAGAGGAAATGGCGCGTCACAAATTTAGAGGATCATCATTTAGCCTGGAGAAATAGTTTGCTGCTTTATAAGAAAGCCCTCCGCAAAGCCAGAACATCTTACTATTCGTCACTGATTGAAGAAAATAAGAACAACCCCAGGTTTCTCTTCAGCACTGTAGCCAGGCTGACAAAAAGTCAGAGCTCTACTGAGCCAACCATCCCTTTAACGTTAACTAGTAATGACTTCATGAACTTCTTCACAAATAAAATTTTTATCATTAGAGAAAAAATTACCAATAATCATCCCACAGATGTAATATTATCTACAGCTACTTTTAGTACCATCGATGTTAAGTTAGACTCTTTTTCTCCAATTGATCTTTCTGAGTTAACTTCAATAATTAATTCCTCCAAACCATCAACGTGTCTTTTAGACCCCATTCCTACAAAACTGCTCAAAGAAGTCCTGCCATTAATTAATGCTTCAATCTTAAATATGATCAACCTATCTCTAATAATCGGCTATGTACCACAGGCCTTCAAGGTGGCTGTAGTTAAACCTTTACTTAAAAAGCCATCTCTAGACCCAGCTGTCTTAGCTAATTATAGGCCAATCTCCAACCTTCCTTTCATATCAAAAATCCTTGAAAGAGTAGTTGTCAAACAGCTAACAGATCATCTGCAGAGGAATGGCTTATTTGAAGAGTTTCAGTCAGGTTTCAGAGCTCATCACAGCACAGAAACAGCTTTAGTGAAGGTTACAAATGATCTTCTTATGGCCTCTGACAGTGGACTCATCTCTGTGCTTGTCCTGCTAGACCTCAGTGCTGCGTTCGATACTGTTGACCATAATATCCTATTAGAGCGATTAGAACATGCTGTAGGTATTACGGGTACTGCACTGCAGTGGTTTGTATCATATCTATCTAATAGACTCCAATTTGTGCATGTAAATGGAGAGTCCTCTTCACACACTAAGGTCAATTATGGTGTTCCACAGGGTTCAGTGCTAGGACCAATTCTATTTACATTATACATGCTAGGCAGCATCATTAGAAGACATAGCATAAATTTTCACTGCTATGCAGATGACACGCAGCTCTATCTATCCATGAAGCCAGATAACACACACCAATTAGTTAAACTGCAGGAATGTCTTAAAGACATAAAGACCTGGATGGCCACTAACTTTCTGCTTCTTAATTCAGATAAAACTGAGGTTATTGTACTCGGCCCTGAAAATCTTAGAAATATGGTATCTAAGAAGATTATTACTCTGGATGGCATTACCTTGGCCTCCAGTAATGCTGTGAGGAACCTTGGAGTCATTTTTGACCAGGACATGTCCTTCAATGCACATATTAAACAAATATGTAAGACTGCTTTCTTCCATTTGCGCAACATCTCTAAAATTAGAAATATCCTGTCTCAGAGTGACGCTGAAAAACTAGTTCATGCATTTATTACTTCCAGGCTGGACTACTGTAATTCACTATTATCAGGATGTCCTAAAAACTCGCTGAAAAGCCTTCAGCTGATCCAAAATGCTGCAGCAAGAGTCCTGACAGGGACTAGAAAGAGAGAGCATATTTCTCCTGTTTTGGCTTCCCTTCATTGGCTTCCTGTTAAATCCAGAATTGAATTCAAAATCCTGCTCCTCACATACAAGGTCTTAAATAATCAGGCCCCATCTTATCTTAATGACCTTGTAGTACCATATCACCCTATTAGAGCACTTCGCTCTTGCACTGCAGGCCTACTTGTTGTTCCTAGAGTATTTAAAAGTAGAATGGGAGGCAGAGCCTTCAGTTTCAGGCCCCTCTTCTGTGGAACCAGCTTCCAGTTTGGATTCGGGAGACAGACACTATCTCTACTTTCAAGATTAGGCTTAAAACTTTCCTTTTTGCTAAAGCATATAGTTAGGGCTGGACCAGGTGACCCTGAATCCTCCCTTAGTTATGCTGCAATAGACGTAGGCTGCCGGGGATTCCCATGATGCATTGAGTTTTTCCCTTCCAGTCACCTTTCTCACTCACTATGTGCTAATAGACCTCTCTGCATCGAATCATATCTGTTATTAATCTCTGTCTCTCTTCCACAGCATGTCTTTCATCCTGTTTTCCTTCTTTCACCCCAACCGGTCGCAGCAGATGGCCGCCCCTCCCTGAGCCTGGTTCTGCCGGAGGTTTCTTCCTGTTAAAAGGGAGTTTTTCCTTCCCACTGTCGCCAAAGTGCTTGCTCATAGGGGGTCATATGATTGTTGGGTTTTTCTCTGTATTTATTATTGTGCTATCTACTGTACAATATAAAGCGCCTTGAGGCGACTTTTGTTGTGATTTGGCGCTATATAAATAAAATTGAATTGAATTGAATTGAATGACATTCTGATCTTCTCCTCGTCCCAGGCTGAACACGAGACCCAGGTCCGGTTGGTACTGCAACGCCTTCTGGAGAACCGGCTGTTCGTCAAAAGCGAGAAATGTGAGTTTCATGTGCCCACTGTTGCCTTCCTAGGGTACATAATCGAGCGTGGAAATCTCCGACCCGATCCTGTGAAAGTCAAGGCTGTTGTGAACTGGCCCGAGCCCTCCAACCGTCGCCAGTTACAACGCTTTCTAGGCTTTGCTAATTTCTACAGGAGATTCATACGGGACTTCAGCAGGATTGCCTTACCATTAACCCAGTTAACCTCTCCTAAGCTTGCTTTTCAGTGGAGTGACGCCGCCCAATCAGCCTTTCAGGAGCTCAAGAAACGGTTTACCTCAGCGCCCATCCTGGTCCAGCCTGACACCACTCTTCAGTTCGTGGTAGAGGTCGACGCATCCGACTCAGGGGTGGGGGCCGTCCTTTCACAACAGAAGGAGGGTAAGATGCACCCCTGTGCCTTTTTTCCCGTCGTCTCACCCCTGCAGAACGAAACTATGATGTGGGCGACCGGGAGCTGCTGGCGATTAAGCTCGCCCTGGAAGAATGGCGGCACTGGCTAGAGGGCACCACTCAACCCTTCGTGGTCTGGACCGATCACAAAAATCTGGCCTACCTTCAAACGGCGAAGCGTCTCAATGCTCGACAGGCCAGGTGGGCCCTGTTTTTCACCCGTTTCCACTTTTCAATCACCTACAGGCCCGGTTCCCGTAACGTCAAGCCGGACGCCCTCTCCCGTCAGTACTCCGCTGCTGAAGGAAAGGTGGACCCGGATCCCATCCTGCCGGCAACCTGTACTATCGGGGCCGTCACCTGGGAGGTCGAGGCGGCCGTCCGGGCGGCTCAGGAAGCGGAACCAGATCCGGGAGGGGGACCCGCCCACAGACTCTATGTTCCACGCTCCGTCAGATCCCAGGTTCTGCAGTGGGCTCACACAGCCCGGTTCTCGTGCCATCCAGGTATACATCGCACCGTCAAGTTTCTTCAGCGGTACTTCTGGTGGCCCTCACTTGCCCAAGATACTCGGGAATACATCACCGCCTGTGCTGTCTGTGCCCGAAACAAACCATCGAACCAACCCCGGCGGGCCAGCTCCATCCGTTACCCACTCCTTCCCGACCATGGTCTCACATAGCACTGGATTTCATCACCGGGCTACCTCCTTCAGCAGGTAACACCGTCATTCTCACCATAATCGACCGTTTCTCTAAAGCGGCTCATTTCATTGCTCTGCCTAAGCTTCCCACAGCTCTAGAAACCGCACGCCTACTCGCCACTCACGTCTTCCGCCTGCATGGGATCCCGGAGGACATAGTGTCCGACAGAGGGCCTCAATTCACTTCTCGGGTCTGGAAAGAGTTCTGCAATTCCCTGGGAGCAAAGGTCAGTCTATCCTCAGGCTATCATCCTCAGAGCAACGGCCAGGCCGAGCGGGCCAACCAGGAACTGGAGACCGCCCTGCGCTGCGTCGCCTCCACCAATCAAACCATCTGGAGTGAGGAGTTGCCGTGGATCGAGTACGCCCATAACAGCTTGACTGCCTCTGCCACCGGCCGGTCTCCATTCGAAGCTTCCTTGGGTTATCAGCCTCCTCTTTTTCCTGCTGTGGAAGGTGAGCACTCTGTACCCTCTGTCCAGGCTCATCTGCGCAGGTGCCGACGAGTTTGGCGGGCAACTCAAGCGGCCTTACTCCGTACGAAGGAGAACAACAAACGCATCGCGGACCGGCACCGGACCCCAGCACCCGAATACTCTGTCGGCCAGAAGGTATGGCTCTCTACCCGCTTTGTTCCTGTCAGGACCGAATCCAAGAAACTTACACCCAACTTCATCGGCCCTTTGAAATCGCTGCCTTGGTCAACCCTGTCTCTGTGAAGTTAAAACTCCCTCGTAATATGAAAATCCATAATGTCTTCCATGTTTCACAAATCAAACCTGTCCGGTCCAGTCCTCTGTGCCCTCCTTCCAGGCCCCCTCCTCCCGCCCGGCTCGTGGATGGGTTGCCGGCTTACTCCATAACTCGCATAATGGACTCGCGGCGCCGGGGTCGTGGCTGTCAATACCTGGTTGACTGGGAGGGCTATGGCATGGAGGAACGCTCCTGGGTCCCGGCGGCCATTCTGGACAAACCCATGCTCCGGGACTTCCACCGCCTGCATCCGGACAAGCCTGGTGGGTCGCCGGGGAGGCTCCCGTTGAGGGGGGTACTGTCATGGTCCCTGCACCTCGCCGGCTGACTACAGTCAGGCGCTGTGTGTGTTGTTTATTCTCCTCTCTCGCACCTGCTCTCTCTTTTTCTCTCGTCCTCTCTCTCTTTTCCCTGCCGAGGCGGAGCTCAGTATGGGCTCCCGCCTCTGGCCCACGCACCTGGGGATGATCAACACACCTGCCGCTGATTACCAAGATTAGAGTCCTACTTAAGATGGCGAGTCTGCTCTACTCGTCGCTGGATCGTTGAGCTATCAGCGTCAGTCAAACTTGTGTACCTGCCAACCTGAATCTTGAAAGCCCTTTGTTATTATCCCGCTAACCTGACCTTTTTGTGTTTAGATCGTTTTTGGAAACCAGATTCTGAGAGGAGTGACTGAGGAGGAGTTTTGTACAGAAAGTGTGGAGCACCTTTTCTCCTAACCCTGTTTTCCCCACGGACCCTGGCGACCCGGACCCCTTTCCCCTGCACGTTGTATATAGCCACTTGGTGATTGTGTTCACTGTAAATAAACGCACTGTTCTTCGCTTAAAGGAACACCCTGGCCTGCGCCTGAGTCTCTTTCGGAAACCATATCACAGTGGGAACCGGTTCTCAACAAGAACCGGGCTTCGATACCCATCCCTATTTGGGAGTGTTTTTTATGTATCTGTATTGTATTATACACAGACATTAAAAGTGAATCTCTGTCCAAAAAATGCACTCAGTTTACTTCTTACTCACAATGAGCATCATTCAGTAGCGGTTTTAGATACGGGCGACATGGGCGGTTGCCCGGGGCGGCATCGTGGTGGGGGGCGGCATCACGGGCATCGGCAAAAAAAAAAAAAAAAAATTGCTCGTACTCATGCTGCCCCGACATCATGCCAGCACATATTGGGAATGTCATAGGCACCGATCGGTTTTCTATCGCCCATTTGCTGGGAGTAAGGGCGCCTCCGTTTGCGGCTCAGGGAGGAGAGGTCGGGGCGGCGGGGGATTCTCTGGCTGGCTGGAGCAGCATCTAATAACCAACTTGCAAAATAAAACAAAATAAAAACAAACCAACAACACGAAAACAGCAGACATTATGATACAGACTTATAATTTGCACCGATGTTTTTTCGAAATTCTATATGTGAAAAGTGAGCGCGAGAGCCCTCGGTGCGCCTGCGCGCTGCTGAAGTCAAAGTAAACTTTATTGTCATCTCCGCTACATACAGTCCAGTATATACAGAGACGTGACGACGAGGCTCCAGTTACAGCAGTGCAAGTAAACAAACAATAAATATAAGAAGAGTAAGAAAATAAATATACACTTTAGGACTTGGGGTAAAGGGATCAATAACAATTTAAAATGTATATTTTATATTTTGTTGATTTAAAGTCTCACACACAACCCGTTTTTAAAGTTTAAAAAAAAGAGAAAAGAGGAGGAGTGTAGCGACTTCCACAGTCGCTAGAGGCTGGGGGTGGAGCCTGCCTATTTGCCTGATGCGCTGTCAACTGTACGCAATAATGCGAGAGGTGGAATTGCTTGCTTGTTTATTAAAGTGCTTGAAAAGTTTACAGAGCAATGTGATCAGCTCGCGATTCAAACTCTTAAAACATCACAGCTCTAATGCAACAAGGGGAAACTCGTTGTGCTGCGGTCAACAAAAACTACAGCTACCCAGCCCTCCTCTCTGTCAAAATCAAACCAGTGAAAGACAGACTGACAACGCCCTCTTAATGTCCCACGTGACTCTCGTTACACATCACCATAGCCAAACAAATGAAAACCCAGTGATCATTAAAATTCAATACATTTAATTATGGCTCCTACAAGGAGAAACGAGCAAAAGATACAGGTAAGCAGATGTGTCATTGGATAATGGCAGGTCATGTATCCTAAAACATGAAGAATCAGAATACTTTCTTAATCCCTAAGGAAATTATGTGGGTTACAGTTCCTCCAAGAAGAAATGGTAAAAATAGTAACAGTAAGAGACTAAACTCCAAACAATATATACAATAATATAATATTAATTAGTCAGTGTCAATTGTTGATTTGTCCTGTTCCCATTATATGACGAATTATGATGTCTGTTTGGTAGCCGTTTGCATACTATGCATACTCTCTCTCTCTTTCATATATAGGGTCATATACAGTTAAGCCCATAATTATTCATACCCCTGCCGAATTTTGACTTAAAGTTACTTTTGTTCAACAAGTTCTTTTTTGAGCAGAAATGACACAGGTGTCTCCCCAAAGATAATAAGACGATGTACAAGAGGCATCATTGTGGAAAAAAATATTTCTCAGGTTTTATTTATATTTTAGCAAAAAGTATCATGTCCAGAATTATTCATACCCTTCTCAATAATCAATAGAAAAAAGCCTTTATTGGCTATTACAGCAATCAAACGCTTCCTATAATTGCAGAGCAGCTTTTTGCATGTCTCCACAGGCATTTTTGCCCATTCATCTTTAGCAATGAGCTCCAAATCTTTCAGGTTGGAGGGTCTTCTTGCCATCACCCTGATCTTTAGCTCCCTCCACAGATTCTCAATTGGATTCAAGTCAGGACTCTGGCTAGGCCACTGCAAAACGTTAATGTTGGTGTCTGCTAACCATTTCTTCACCACGTTTGCTGTATGTTTTGGGTCATTGTCGTGCTAAAATATCCACTGGTTCCCAAGACCAAGTTTTTCTGCAGACTGCCTGATGTTGAGAATCTTCATGTATTGCTCTTTTTTCATGGTGCTGTTTACTGTGATTAGGTTCCCTGGTCCATTGGCTAAATAACACCCACAAAGCATTAGGTTCCCACCACCATGTTTGACAGTGGGGATGGTGTTCTTTGGGTTGAAGGCTTCTCCATTTTTATGCCAAATGAAGGCAACATCATTGTGACCAAATAATTCAATTTTTGTTTCATCTGACCATAACACTGAAGACCAGAAACCTTCTTTGGCCAGATGAGCATTTGCAAAGGCCAAATGAGCTTTGGCATGCCTTAGAAGTGCCTGGAGAAGTGGCGTTTTCCTTGGTCTGCATCCGTGGAACCCAACAGTGTCCGTTGGACTGTCTGCCTTGAGACATTGCCACCAGCAGAGCCCAGATTCACCAGAATGGCCTTGGTGGTGATCCTTGGATTCTTTTTCACCTCCCTCACTATCATCCTGGCCAACACAGGTTTCACTTTTGGTACTCAGTACCCTAAGAATTATTATGATAGTTAAACACAGTGATAGTTGTATATCATATTAAATCACTTCAAACAGAGGTGATCCAGTAACGCTGCACTAATGAATAAGACTAACTATTCACTTTAGCTAAAGTTATTAAGTTAGCTAAAGAGTTGGGATGCTGTGTGAGACATAAATAAAGCTCAAATACAAAGGTTTGGACAGCGTTTTGCATGTTTCCTTACTGTAGGGGTCTCTGCAAGCATACAGGGCTCTGACAGGGTACAAGATGACAACTTTGGAATTCTAGAAACAGTCGATCATATTTGTTTGTCAAAGCTGAATCCAGGGCAAACTAGGCTAAATTAGCGTTTTTAGCTAGCAGCTACAATAAGCATAAAGGTTACTGTACGGCTATCATTTGTTAACATGACGCTTGTTCTTATACATGTAATACATTTATTACCAACCTGAGAGTTTATCCGCTGGTCATTCGACATGACGAATGACTTCTGAAGTCTTAATTCAGCTCAAGACGCTGTAGATTCCGTCAGTAACGCTATCAGTCTGTAGTTCTATTAATCTGCGCTTGAACCGGAACCGGATGTAAGTCCCAAAAAACTGAATTTTGGAACTGAAATTGAATTGTAGAACTGAAACTGAATGGTGAGAAGTGAATCTGAAATTATTCGAGAGCTGAATTTTTAAAGGATAAAATGCAGTTTCAAACCATAAATTCAATTTCAAATTAGACTAATTCAAATTCAGTTTTCAAAAGCTTTCATTCAAGTTACAATTCAGATTCAATCCGAGTAATTCAAATTCAAATTTAACTTATTCAAATTCAGTTTCTGATGGCACAGATTTCTGCCCATACCAATGTTCAGTCTGTTGTTTAGGGTTGATGATATTTTCAGTTACACACCACACTCAGTAGAGGGCAGCATATTCCCTTTCTCAGTCGGTGGTAGAGATTTGGAGACACATGCAGCAAAGTTTTCCAGCTGTGCGTAAAGCGTGTGCACTGCAAGATGTGTTTTCATTAAGCCTCTCAAGTTAATGCAGCCAATGAGGAATGCAATTTGTATTTTATGTGTTTGTAGAAAAATAAGATGTTTATTTGTGACAGAACTGTCGAGTTTATGTTAGTCACATGTAATGTAGACTGTGTCGACAGTTTGTAAAGGTCAAATTGTGTTTATGTTGTTGAATAATATGCTTTATTGTTTATTCTCTATGAGAATGCCTTACTGTGAAAATTGATTGTTTTCTGTTGTTTTGTACAGTTCTCACGGCATCGTTGGTGACACATGTGTCCAGTAGAAATCAAGAATGCCTTGTGTCCTTTTTTCAACTTGGAGAGAGTTATAGTAAAAACTCAGTCTGCTGGACATGAGACAAGGAGCTGTGCCTGTCATCCACAGAGCAGTGAAGAAATTTGAAGATTCATCTCACTCTAGCATCAGACAGATAAGACTGTGCATATGCCAGTAACCTAATCAGCAAGCAGTTTTAAGTTTTGCATGGATGATCCGTCATTTAAAAGATGTTAAATGTTAGGAAGTGAATCAACTTTGTTAATTGCTTTGAAGGAACACCACAAGAACTGAAACTTTAAGTAATCTGGTGCTCTGCATATTTTTTCTAAGTTCATAGTTCTGTCCATTTAAGATTTGTATAGGTGAAGTCATTTCATCTATTTGTGTTATTTGGATGCTAGAAGTGTTGTAGAATTTAGTGCTGAGTCATATGTGTTGTTGGTTTCAGGAACACAGTTAATCACATTTATACAACTTAAAAAGGTATTCATTCAGATATTTTCTCATGGTTTAAAGGGCTGTAGAAATTTTAAAGGTATTATCCATTCTTAATGTTTTAGACAAGTTTGTCTAAAAGGGAAGGTTGAGCTTGTACCTATTATTATTTCAGTCAGTTGAGCTGGTCCATTGTTAAACCGCAAGTCTGTTAAAGATATAGCTTTATTTTGTGCCAAGTATTAAGTAAACATTGCAGAATGGAGCAAATGACTGAATATGAAATTAAGAGGGGCGGCCTACTCAATTCAATTCAATTCAATTCAGTTTTATTTATATAGCGCCAAATCACAACAAAAGTCGCCTCAAGGCTATCAATGATAGTAATGCCACAAATGTACAGCAGTCACCCGAAGAAGAGTCACGAAGAAATCAGAAAGCTTGAAGGCTTACTGAAAAGGTTTAGGAACTGCATGATAATGCTCTTAAGGATTGTTTTGAGTCCACTGTGTGGGAGGTGATCTGTGACGACCACGGAGAGGACATCGACAGCCTTACTACATGCATTACTGACTATATTAATTTCTGTGTGGATAACACCGTACCTACCAGGACTGTACGGTGTTTCTCCAACAACAAACCCTGGATTACTTCAGAAATTAAAGCTGTCCTCAAGCAGAAGAGGAGGGCCTTCAAATCCAAAGACAAAGAGGAGCTGAAAAGGGTGCAGAGAGAGTTGAGGGGACTGATAAGGAATGGGAAGGACAGCTACAGGGAAAAGATGGAGAACCAGCTTCAGCAAAACAATGTTGGTGAAGTCTGGAGAGGCCTCAGAACCATCTCAGGCCACAAACATCAGAACTCTCTGCCTGGGAGGGATGTGAGGTGGGCAAATGAACTGAATCAGTTCTTCAACAGATTTGATTCAGCCATGAGGCAGTCTCCAACATCGGCTGCAGACTCACCCACCCCCACTGCTGCTGTTCCACCTCAGACACTTCACACCTCCTCTATTCACCCTGCTCACTCCTCCCAACCCCCAACAACAGCATCCAATACACACTCATCACAAGGCTCCAGCCTGTCTCTCTCAACCACCCAGGTTAGGAGGGAACTGAGGAGGATTAAAGCCAAGAAGGCAGCGGGTCCAGATGGCATCAGCTCGAGGGTCGTCAGGTCCTGCGCGGACCAACTGTGTGGTGTGATGGAGCACCTCTTCAACCTGAGCCTGAGGCTGGGAAGAGTCCCACAGCTCTGGAAAACCTCCTGTGTTGTTCCAGTCCCAAAGACTTCACGCCCCAAGGACCTCAACAGCTACAGGCCGGTGGCTCTGACATCCCACCTGATGAAGACCCTGGAGCGGTTGGTCCTGGCTCAGCTTCGGCGCCTTGTGAGCTCATCACTGGACCCACTTCAGTTTGCCTACCAGCCTGGCATTGGAGCGGATGATGCCGTCATTCACCTCCTACATCGTTCCCTCGCTCACCTGGAGACCGCTGGGAGCACTGTGAGAATCATGTTCTTTGATTTCTCCAGTGCCTTTAACACTATTCTTCCCTCGGTTCTGAAGGACAAGCTGGAGAACTCTGGAGTGGACCATCACCTCACCACCTGGATACTGGACTACCTCACCGACCGACCACAGTATGTGAGGACTCAGGGCTGTGTGTCGGACAGGGTCGTCTGCAGTACGGGGGCCCCACAGGGAACGGTTCTGGAGGTAGACTTCCGCAGGCACAAACATCCTCCACTGCAACCACTGAACATCCAAGGTATGGACATCGAGGCTGTGGACAGCTACAGGTACCTTGGTGTTCATCTGAACAACAAACTGGACTGGACTCATAACTCAGACGCCCTCTACAGGAAAGGGCAGAGCAGGCTGTACCTGCTGCGGAGACTCAGGTCGTTTGGAGTGGAGGGCCCACTCCTGAAGACCTTCTATGATTCTGTGGTGGCCTCAGCCATCTTTTACGGTGTGGTCTGCTGGGGTGGCAGCATCTCTGCTGGGGACAGGAAGAGACTGAACAGGCTGATCCGAAGGGCCAGCTCTGTTCTAGGATGCCCTCTGGACCCAGTGGAGGTGGTGAGTAACAGGAGAATGGTGGCTAAGCTGTCATCCCTGTTGGACAACATCTCCCACCCCATGCAGGAGACTGTGACAGCACTGAGCAGCTCCTTCAGTGGGAGACTGCGGCACCCACGGTGTGGGACAGAGAGATTTCGCAGGTCTTTCCTCCCCACTGTTGTCAGACTCCACAACAAAGACTTTAACTGATCAAACACACACATCCACACATGTGCAATAACACTAAGTGCAATACTCTTTTTCTGAAAAAGTTCTATTTTTTACTCAGTTGTATAAAGCATTTGCATATTTTTATGCTATTGTATATTTTATTCTATTTATTCTACTGTATATAGTATTTTATTTTATTCTATTCTTTACAGTTGTGTACTGTATTCTTATTTCTATTCTATTCTTATTGTATTCTAATTTTGTTATATAACCTTTGCACTGTCCACTTCCTGCTGTGACAAAACAAATTTCCCACGTGTGGGACTAATAAAGGTTATCTTATCTTATCTTATCTTATCTTATCTTATCTTATCTTATCTTATCTTATCTTATCTTATCTTATCTTATCTTATCTTATCTTATCTTATAATAAGTAAAAAAAAACTTCATCATCATTTAAGTATTACTTACAATAAATGGAGCAAGCTAAGAAAATGATAAAGGGAGCCCCCTCTGTTGAGGTTGTGAAGGAGCTGATGTGCAAAATGAGTTGTGCATCAGCAGTTGTGAAACATAGTTATGAAGATTTGTGTAAATGCGCTTCCCCAGACACTGAGATCCGCCGCAGAGTTGACACCTGTGATGCCGTATATAAAATAATCTTGGAAAATGCAGCCACTTGTCATTGAAAGTTATTTTCTAGTAGGAAGAGATGCAGTTCAGCAACATTCAGCATGGGATATCCTGGAAGAAAGATTTGGAAGCTCATTTGTGATAGCGAAAGCTTTCAAGGATAAGCTTGCATCATAGCCCAAAATCAGACCCAAAGACAGGGTCAAGGCGAGGAATTTTTCAGATTGTCTTAGGAGCTGCCAGGCTGGAATGTCCCAGATTAACAGTCTAGAAGTACTGAATGACTGTGATGAAAACCAGAAACTTCTTACCAAACTGCTGGATTGGCTTGTGGCCATTTGAAACAGGAAGGTGTGATTGAGATAGAAGAAACTTGTAATGTGTTTCCTACGTTCAGTCAGTTTGTGGAATTCATCACAAAGGAAGCACAAATAGCTTGCAATCCAATGATTTTTTTCATGCCTTGAAGTCCAGTGATGGTGAAAAAATAAAGACAACAAAGACATGAAACGTTGGTGCAGAGGTGCTTGTGAGCAACTCTGAAGAGAATACAGAACTCAAGAGTTGCACCTTCTGTGAAAATCAATCACGGTATTTAGACATGCTGGAAATTCAAGGAAAAACCAGTTGAAGAACGTCTCAAGTTTCTCCAAATGTAAAAATTGTGTTTTGGATGTTTACGACCAGGACATCAATTAAAGAGCTGAAAAAGAAGAGGTCTTGGTGAAACATGTAAAGGAAAACGCCCAACATGTTTACACAAAGATCGCAAAAGGGCAACCAGAAGAGAGAAGTGCAGTGATGAGCATGGGGACAGTGTAAAAACCTCAAAATATGCTAAGTCAACAGAAAGAACAGAGCCCAAACACACCCCTGAACCATCAAATGAAGCTACATCAGAGTAGTGCAAGGCATAGACAGCATGTATCCCCTCTAGATTTGTCCCAGTTTGGTTATCTACATCAAGTAACCCAGAGAATGAAATTCCTGTATATGCACTACTTGATAACTAAAGCGATACCACATTCATCATGAAGATAAGCCAGAAGCTCTGGAAACGAAAGGGGAGTTTATGCAATTAAAACTCTCCACACTTTCATCCAGAAATACAATCATCCCAAGTCAGATGTTAGTTGGATGGAAAAGAGACCTTATCTCAGACTGGATAAGGCTTGTTAAAGCCATTGCAAGACACATGCGATATGTCAAAGAGGTCAAGGATCTGATGTCCAACAAAGTTACCAGTCTTGAGGGGAGGAAAGAGGCGGAGCTTTTCATAATATCTAATTTCCTAAAGTAATTGTTTCCCAAAGAACATCAAAGATCTAAAATCAAAGAAGGAGACAATAACAAGGGACAGTGCAAATAGAGATTGACAGACCATGTGACTTTCGTGCATTGCTTTCTGGGTACCCGTGGCAACAAAATCAAAACACTGCATCAAGCGCTAGTATTTCCAGCACCGGTAATCATTAATTCTGCGGTTTTAATCCCTACTTGCATTTTATTTGCCCCAAAAACAGTTATGTACAAAATGACGGAGAACACGGCAGCTCCGTACAAAGACAGACGTGACGAAAAGGCAAAAAAAAGAAGGACAAGGAAAAAATCAAAGGAGTGAAAGGGTCAGACCCGTACGAGCATACAGAGCGGAGTAAGGACGTCAGCGTGCTGCCCAACTTTCATCACGCACATATTTATTATTATATGGTCCTAAGTGTGAGTGCATACACTCACAAGATGTTTATTTACTTCAGATCCTGCAACAAGCACAGGTCCAGTTTACTTTGGTGATTTGGATTCCATTTCACAGCTGCTGTTAATTTTTTTTCCTTTATCTCCTGTACAGCCCAACGCATCTATTTGTCGTTTCAGGTTGTAGTATTACACAACATTTTCAAACCTAATAGAAATAAAATGAGTGTTTCGTAATTCATTCAATTTATTGTCTTTATTTATAACTGGATTATTGTTTCATTCTATTATAGAATCTTACAAGAAAGAGGCAGAATTATATTCCATTATGCTTTATTAGCTGATACGGTAAAAAACAAATCAACAATGCAAACCCCCCCCCCCCCCCCCCCCCCCCCCCCCAAAAAAAAAAAAAAACATTGCAAAACAACATACTGGAAAACAGTTATTCATCACTTGATTGCTTCAATACAACCCTTGGGCACATATATGCGGGACGTTTCGTGGCTCTTTTGATCTCGCTCTCTCTTAACCGATCAAATCTGGCTGTGGTAGCAGCTTTAAACTCGGTCTGACCCAGGCTGATAGCGGTGCCCAGTCTGGATCGCATTCCAGCATTTTGTAGGCTGGTTTTCCTACAAAACACAACAAACATTAGCCCGCAAAGCCACAGTGAACAAAACAGCATAGCGCAACGAATTCAATTCAAATCAATATAAGACTTATTTGTAACCTACATCAACAATTATGTTATGATAAATTACGTAATAACTACAACAGAAGACTTACCTTTGTGGAAATGCTTGGAGCAGACTAACATGTGAGCTGAAGTGTTCTGGAACGTTATATTTGGTCTTCGAATGGCTGCAATCCAGGCCATCCGTCGGCTCTTTGTTACTTCGGCTTGAACAATTTCTCTTCCACGACGTAATCCGATAAAAATCGATCTCTTTACCCATCGGCTTCCCGTGGCTGTCATGCGACCGGCTATTGCAGTTAATAATACAACAGCTTCTTGCCATTTTTTGTCTTTCTTTTTATCGCTCTGTGACTGTTTTCCTGTGAAAGCCTGCGTGTGCTAGTACCGCTTGCCACTCGTTCCCAGAATCCTTTGCGGTTTTACCCCGGAATGATGTGACATTTTCAATCTCTATAGGCTGCACAAACTGAATGTCTTCTTGAACGAAAAGGGTGTGCTAAGAGTGGGAGGTTGGCTGGAGCATGCCGATTTAAAACCACACACCAAACAGCCAGCGATCTCGCCAAGCAAAACCCACATCAGGGGCAGATCTAGAGAAATTTTCTTAGTGTGACAGGTTAAACCTTTGACTGGGAAACACCCCTGGTAGGTGTGGCTGGGTTTTTCCCTTTTATAAGCACAAGTGCAGGCAAGTAGTATTTCTCTTGAGTGAACCTGGAGCTGTGTAAGTGTCTGGTCCAAGCCGTGCCATTTGGCCTTTTTAATTTGTCTGTGACAGCTCGATGTGGGTTCCATAGCCTTCTACTGGAGCGGTAGGTCACCAAAAATGGTCCGCTTGCATTTTGGTAATTTTGAAGTTATCTGTAACCCCTGTAGGAAGAAACCATTGTTTTGTTCCTGTGAAGAAATGTGTAGTGGACTCCGCCACCGTTTGCCAATATTTGTTAGGGGGTGTCCCCAACAGGTAACTGAACAATACATATGAAGCCAGGTGGGAGTGATAGTCCTGCTGCATTCAGTTGTTCAGTGTAAGTGATGTCCTGTTTCCATTTACAGAGTGGCAAGCTGCTGCTTTGCCGGCGTGGATGTCGGGCTGAAGTCCTGATACACCAGTGGTTATTTTAATTTGTTTTAGTCTGGTTTAACTTGACAGCAAAGAGCTGAAGATTATTGTGACGGCTTTGGCTGTCTATGTTCCATCCATCCATCCATCCATCCATCCATCCATCCATCCATCCATCCATCCATCTTCATCCGCTTTATCCGAGGCCGGGTCGCGGGGGCAGCAGCCTAAGCAGAGAAGCCCAGACCTCCCTCTCCCCAGCCACCTCCTCCAGCTCATCCGGGGGAACACCAAGGCGTTCCCAGGCCAGCCGAGAGATATAATCTCTCCAGTGTGTCCTGGGTCTGCCCCGGGGCCTCCTCCCGGTGGGACATGCCCGGAACACCTCACCCAGGAGGCGCCCAGGAGGCATCCTTGTCAGATGCCCGAACCACCTCAACTGGCTCCTTTCAATGTGGAGGAGCAGCGGCTCTACTCTGAGCCCCTCCCGGATGGCCGAACTTCTCACCCTATCTCTAAGGGAGAGGCCAGCCACCCTTCGGAGGAAGCTCATTTCTGCCGCTTGTATCCGCGATCTCGTTCTTTCGGTCACTACCCACAGCTCGTGGCCATAGGTGAGGGTCGGGACATAGATCGACCGGTAAATTGAGAGCTTCGCTTTTACACTCAGCTCCCTCTTCACCACGACGGACCGGTGCAGCGTCCGCATCACTGCAGCCGCAACACCAATCCATCTGTCGATCTCTGGCTCCCTTCTCCCATCACTCGTGAACAAGACCCGGAGATACTTGAACTCCTCCACTTGGGGCAGGAACTCATCCCCGACCTGGAGTGGGCACTCCACCCTTTTCCGGCTGAGAACCATGGCCTCAGATTTGGAGGTGCTGATCCTCATTCCCGCTGCTTCACACTCGGCTGCGAACCGCTCCAGTGCGAGCTGGAGGCCCTCACCTGATGAAGCCAACAGAACCACATCATCCGCAAAAAGCAGAGAGGAGATTCTGAGGCCACCAAAGTGAAAGCCCTCCGCCACTTGGCTGCGCCTAGAAATCCTGTCCATAAAAATTATGAACAGAACCGGTGACAAAGGGCAGCCCTGGCGGAGCCCATCACCCACCGGAAACGAGTCCGACTTATTGCCGGCCGGCAATGCGAACCAAACTCTTGCGACGGTTGTATAGGGATCGAATGGCCCGTAGCAATGGGCCAGACACCCCATACTCCCGCAACACCTCCCACAGGACACCCCGAGGGACACGGTCGAATGCCTTCTCCAAGTCCACAAAACACATGTAGACTGGTTGGGCAAACTCCCATGCACCCTCAAGTATCCTCGAGAGGATAAAGAGCTGGTCCAGTGTTCCGCGACCGGGACGAAAACCGCATTGTTCCTCCTGTATCCGAGGTTCGACTAACGGACGAACTCTCCTTTCCAGCACCCTGGCATAGATTTTCCCAGGGAAGCTGAGGAGTGTGATCCCCCTGTAGTTGGAACACACCCTCCGGTCTCTCTTCTTAAAGATGGGGACCAACACCCCGGTCTGCCTGTCCAGGGGTACTGCCCCTGATCTCCACGCAACATTGTAGAGGCGTGTCAACCAGGACAGCCCTACAACGTCCAGAGCCTTCAGGAACTCGGGCTGTCTATATTGTTGTTGTTTTTTTCGTTTGTTTGTTTTATTTTACTGTATCAGTAGGCACCACTGTATGTACTGATTGTATTTTAGAGTGGTTTATTATTGTGCTATCTACTGTACAATATAAAGCGCCTTGAGGCGACTTTTGTTGTGATTTGGCGCTATATAAATAAAATTGAATTGAATTGAATTGAATCATTGCAGACAGTGAAGGCGCTGTGTGGAAACTGTTCTTTTTCTTGCCACTTTTGCATGCACCGCAGTGAGCTTGAGTGGAGATGGCACTGAAGATTTTCCTTTTTACATTGTTTTGCCCAGTTGGGGTGAAGTGTGAATCAGTGTCTCCTTTAATGTGTGTCAAATGTTGATTAGTTTTTAACAGGTTCCCTGCAGCGCTTATTCTGTCTGAAATTGTTTTTAGGTGTTCAATTAAAATTAAACCCTTGTGAACTGACTGTATGCCTATGGCTTTTTTTTTTTGTTGTTAGAAACAATCAAATTGTTGTTTAAATTTACACAAAATATCATAAATTTATACTGTCATGAACAAAAATGTAAACCTAATTTTTCATGATTTGTTGGATTAACCCTCTGAGGTCCAAAATATAATGGGCCATTTTTAACTACTTTTGATTTTACATTTGTATGTCTCCTTCAAATTTTTTTTTTTCCTTGCCTTGCTTGGTATCATTATTTTCAGCTAAACCTCATGTGTCTGAATTTAGTTATTTTTCATTGACATACATTATTACCACAAATCAACTGAAATCACACAAAAATACAGGGTGGGCCATTTATATGGATACACCGTAATAACATGGGAATGGTTGGTGATATTAAAGTCCTGTTTGTGGCACATTAGTATATGTGAGGGGGCAAACACCTCAAGATGGGTGGTGACCATGGTGCCCATTTAGAAGTCGGCCAACTTTGATACAGCTTTTGTTTTTTCAATCCAATCGTTCAGTCTGACGTCACTGGCCGTGTCTGGGCCTAAACTCCGCTGCAGGTCCATATATCAAATGATCACTGTGGCAGTACAAGGAGTTGAAAAACTGTCTAAAGTATTTCATCTTTAATAAAATCATCAGTGTTCTGCTCTACCAGGTGTAACAATTGAGTTTAACATCCAGGCATCCATGAAAATGGAACTTATGACATTTAACGGAGTTAGAAGTTAGCAGGAAGTTAGCTCGCTAGCTTCTATCTAAATACAATATAGCATGTCCTGACTGCGGGGTTTTGGAAACAAAACGTACAGCTATGTTATCACTTCCAACATAAATGAAGACAGAAAACTAAACAGCAGTGACGTTTGTAGGGTTACTGAAGTTTGGCTAGCTGGTATATAATGCTACGTGATGGCTAACGACACAGCTATGTTAGCATAATATAAACAAGCTAACTTTCTTTCCACTCGATAAAAGTTAACGTGAGTGTTCTCGGTGGTCAGGAACAAATGTAATCACATGGCAGGATGCTGTAAAAGGACTAAACTTCAGTCAGGAGAACAACTGAGATAATCCATCCACAATACCAGGTTAGTCATTAATATACTGCTGCATGGGCTGGGCTGTAGTTACATCATAAGGTTTTAAAAACTGAGCTTTAAAATGAACAGTGATGATAAAAACTGAGAGAGGCTGACAGTGGCCACTGACTTTTTAGGGGCTTGTTCTGATTTAATGGAACAAGATATAAAGCATTCAAACATGTTAAAAACACAACAGCCTTAATAAATACAGAGTAGTTTGGACCCAGAAGCAGGATTCATCAGGTCATCACTTAAAGTCCGGATATCCCACCTGCTGTGAATGTTTTAATGCAGTACAGTTGTTATCACTCATCACATCCTGTTTATGATAGTTCAAATAAATAACATTCATATAAGAAATAAAATTGTCTCGTGTAAACTGTATGTGGTGTTAAATAGGCCTATACCCCTGTACTTAAATGTCGGTCATAAGGGTGCTACTTCAAGAGCCATATATTTTATGTGATACTCATTGTGAAAAGTTTGAGAACCACTGATCTAAAAAATGCAGCCAATGCATCTGGTGTTTGTTTGTTTTTGGGGGGTTTTGTACAGACATTTAAAAATACTAGTATAGGTACCTAAAATGAGAGAACAATCAGGTGTCACAGTAAGATGCCCCACAAATTATTTGAGCCACTGAAAAAACTGTTTCTCTACCGCAAGACAGAGGAGAACATCTGCAGGCGTATCACTCCTCCGATTTTCCACCTGGAGACTGTGTTTACACTGCAATCTGCCTTTGTGACATTCATTAGTGCCCTTACTGACTCACAAAACAAAACAACAACAACACAACACACTAATTAACACTCCACGCTAAACGTCACAAATCTCTCACATCTCAAATCTCGCTATCGATATCTCTCTCACTCCCAAAACTTTACCTTCTTCTTAAACACCCAAATCCCAAATGCTTTTTTTTATTGGTCGACGTGGTACATTTTTCCACCAAAAGGAAAGATGTGGCATTTTTTCTTTCTTTTCTGTTTTCCGCACTGTCATTAGAAACCGTAACCCTTTCTTTTTAACCGCTTATACTTTTTTTAAAATCATAACTCTGGATTTAGTGGCCTGCCATTAAAATTTAAAACGTGATGTATACTTTGAAACCCGAACTTTCAACACAAGCTAAAATAGAGAGTCAGGGTGGCTGCAGCTTGTTGCTATGACAGCTTAATCACACGTCGGTCATGTGATTTAGAGGGTTAATAACACTCACCTTCATTGCATTTCCAGACTGTATCAGATTTCACACAGGTGGTTGACCTGTGTGAAATCTGAAATTCCCATGGTGTTGCTCAAAGTGTGCTCTGTGACAGTCGTAGACATCGGTTTCTACTGAAAACAAGAAATAAAGCCAGTCCTTGCTATGGGCTGAACCATTTGTTAATGGTGGGGGAGGGTAACACTATGCAGTATATTCAGTTTTAAAATTTATATTCAATTTTAATTGTTGCTGGGCTCAAAGTGTTAATGCTATCTTATTTTAATAAACAACACTGTCATATGCAAAACTAGGATGGCAATAGGGGTAGCAAGAGTTCATTTTAGGGTGACACATGCCAACCCATGCCCCCCCCCGATAGATCCGCCCCTGACCCACATCAAAGTTACTGATTGAACACTTTCATCAAAAGGTTCAATTCAATTCAATTCAATTCAATTTTATTTATATAGCGCCAAATCACAACAAAAGTCGCCTCAAGGCGCTTTATATTGTACAGTAGATAGCACAATAATAAATACAGAGAAAAACCCAACAATCATATGACCCCCTATGAGCAAGCACTTTGGCGACAGTGGGAAGGAAAAACTCCCTTTTAACAGGAAGAAACCTCCGGCAGAACCAGGCTCAGGGAGGGGCGGCCATCTGCTGCGACCGGTTGGGGTGAAAGAAGGAAAACAGGATAAAGACATGCTGTGGAAGAGAGACAGAGATTAATAACAGATATGATTCGATGCAGAGAGGTCTGTTAGCACATAGTGAGTGAGAAAGGTGACTGGAAGGGAAAAACTCAATGCATCATGGGAATCCCCGGCAGCCTACGTCTATTGCAGCATAACTAAGGGAGGATTCAGGGTCACCTGGTCCAGCCCTAACTATATGCTTTAGCAAAAAGGAAAGTTTTAAGCCTAATCTTGAAAGTAGAGATAGTGTCTGTCTCCTGAATCCAAACTGGAAGCTGGTTCCACAGAAGAGGGGCCTGAAAACTGAAGGCTCTGCCTCCCATTCTACTTTTAAATACTCTAGGAACAACAAGTAAGCCTGCAGAGCGAGAGCGAAGTGCTCTAATAGGGTGATATGGTACTACAAGGTCATTAAGATAAGATGGGGCCTGATTATTTAAGACCTTGTATGTGAGGAGCAGGATTTTGAATTCAATTCTGGATTTAACAGGAAGCCAATGAAGGGAAGGGAAGGGTTCGTCACCAGGAATGTGGGATGGCTATGAATGAGCTGCGATCAAATGGAATTTGGATAGTAGGATGCAGTCACACAGTGTCTTCCTACATTTACAAGTGTCCCAAATTAAGAAAGTTCAGAAGGGATGCTGAAGTACAAAGAAGGGCAGATTTACCACGTGAAAGAGTTGAAACATCGCCTCTGTTTGCCTGTTGTGGAATGGACTGCTTTGGCGTTTACGTTAAGGAGGGAAGAAAGGAACTTAAACGCTATGGTCTGCTATTCACATGTCTGTGTGCTCGTGCTGTGCATAAAGAGCTACTTGATACATTACTACTGATGCCTTTATTAATAATGTCCGAATGTTTATTGCCATACTTGGAAATGTTCAACAACTTCGGTCGGTTCAGGGCACCAACTTTGTTGGAGCAAGACGAGAGTTCTTCTGTAAAGAAATCTGTAAAGACATTGGATTAAGAATGCCTAAAACAACTAGGTTGTGAGTTTGTCATGAACCCAGCATCTTCCAACCATATGCTGGAAGATGCTGGGTTCATGAAACGGGAAAGGCAGATTAGGACAATTAGAAGTGTGTTGACATCCATTCTGGGTCATTCATCCAAAAGACTTGACTCTTCATCCTTGCGTACCTACCTTTATGAAGTCATGGAGATCATAAATTGTAGGCCCTAGCTAGTTCTTAGCTCAGTCTTTCTTGTCTCCTTCCTCTGTTCTCTGTTCATCTCAGTGAAAATACAAAACTGCATTCAAAACTTTGTTTTTGTTGCAAACTTCATCAACGATTCACAAGAATCATTAGAAGAAATAAATAAATGCTTGTTTGTAAAGTTTCACAGCTGGACAACAGATGTTTCCTCCTTTGCTTAAAAATGTGTGTTCTCAGTATTTCTGACCTGAAGCTACAAGTCTGCAAATCACACCTCTGCGAGCACTCTGATTGAGCTACTCATTAATCAGCTTATAGGACTTTTTCCTCACAGATGTTACAGCAGAAAAAACAGAAGGATTAATGACATCACTGGTTTCCTTAATTGTCCCATGGCAGTTATTGAGCATGTGCAGTAGTAGCTGTTATAAGTACAGATGTGCTGTTTGTCTGTTTGTCCCTTATAATCCAAGCTAAACCTTTGAAGAATCATAACTTCCTGTTGCACTTTTTTTTTAGACTTTTTGAAAATGATCATTTGATTTAAGAGAGACATTTTACTTTCAGAATGATAAAATATCTGGTCTTCTTGTTCTATCTTTGAGTTTTTCCAGTTTCGTTTAAGGGTCAGACCTGCTGCAGAGGAAACACCGTGTAACTCAGAGTTTGGACACATGGGGGCAGCAACGCTCCAAGAATGAGTGGAGCTGAGAGGCAGGTTTGAACCGAAAACACACGTCCATCATGTAAGAGAGCAAAAAGAGACGGTTTAAAGATTTAAACTCAAACTAACCCTGAAATCAAAAAGTGTTACTTTAGAAATGAATTTAAAAGGTATTTAAACTGTAACTTAAATCATTTTCTTTGCTCTTCAATATAACTTTGAACTGCTTATATACAAAAAGCACCATAAAAGCCACAGATTAAGAGTAAGTGTGAATATCAGTGTGAACCATCAAAATGATAAGAACCCAGACCATCCATCCATCCTCATCCGCTTTATCCGAGGTCGGGTCGCGGGGGCAGCAGCCTAAGCAGAGAAGCCCAGACCTCCCTCTCCCCAGCCACCTCCTCCAGCTCATCCGGGGGAACACCAAGGCGTTCCCAGGCCAGCCGAGAGATATAATCTCTCCAGCGTGTCCTGGGTCTGCCCCGGGGCCTCCTCCCGGTGGGACATGCCCGGAACACCTCACCCAGGAGGCGCCCAGGAGGCATCCTTGTCAGATGCCCGAACCACCTCAACTGGCTCCTTTCGATGTGGAGGAGCAGCAGCTCTACTCTGAGCCCCTCCCGGATGGCCGAACTTCTCACCCTATCTCTAAGGGAGAGGCCAGCCACCCTTCGGAGGAAGCTCATTTCCGCCGCTTGTATCCGCGACCTCGTTCTTTCGGTCACTACCCACAGCTCGTGGCCATAGGTGAGGGTAGGGACGTAGAACCCAGACCAATTCTTAAAAACAGATTATGAAACACATGGACTATGTGGTGCATATGTATGACTTTTATCTTTAAATTTCTCCCCCTGGTGTCAAATATTTAGAATATTTCTTTATATTTCTGATTTAAAATGAAACACTGACAGTGTTTGTGTTGGACTTGCTGTTGTGAGTATGAGCTGAATTCAGGAGGCTCAGATTGAGTTTGAGGAAAATCAGATGGATAATTATTGATAATCCTCCTGAATGAATCAGTTTAAAACCTTCGGTTTTGCCTCAAGAAACCAAACTCTATGTACACCTTCACCGTTTCCCTCATCTCTTTGCAAAATGATTTTCTGAAACATTTTCCCTGCATTTCATATGGTTTCAAACATTTTTATGCAAAAACAATAAAATGACAGTTATTCACACAGAGCTCAACTCAGATCTTATAAAACTGTTTTTAAAAACCTTTAAGTTAAGTTTGACTGAATTCTGTATCACAGCGTACTGACACAGTATTGAATCGCACCAAAACACACATGAACTGAAACTCTATAATACTTTAATCAACAACAAGTTACAGTGACATCAGGCAGTTTTTCATCCTTTGTTCCTTCATCAGTGGCAAATTCAAATATTTTGGAAGCTTCTGCAGCAGGAAATCTGTTTGCTGGTCAGTGCCAAACATGACAGTATGTGACTGGGAGTGGAAAGTTTAAATCTGTTAAATTAAAGACTATCATGTTAGATACACACTCAACTGCTCATTAATACAAATACCTAATCTGCCATGTGATAAAGACACAGTCAGGACGACCTGCTGAAGTTCAAACTGAGCAGAAGAAAAGGAGAAATGTGATTTAAACTTTGAATGACTGACTTTGAATGTGGTGTGAGCGTTTTTTAGCAGACAGGCTGATCTGATTGGATTTTCACACACAAACATCTCTGAGTTTAAAAGCAGATGTGTTTCAGCAGCAGACGACCGGACGGTGTCTACAGTTCGCACAGGCCAGCGTACGACTGCAACCACAATGCCTCATTTTGATTCCTGCTGCAACATTCACACGGTTTTCTTTAAATTTGTTGTTAATATGAAAGCATGGATGCATCGTGCTTGTACCAGTGTTTCAGGGGACGATGTAACATCATGGGGGATTTCTTAGCACACTTGTATGTTCTCAGTACCAGCTGAGCATTGTTGCTGATCGTGTCCCTTTGTGACCACAGTTTGCCATCGTTGGTGCTTCCAGCAGGAAAACACACCACAGTTCAGATCATCTCAGGCCGGTTTCTTGGTCATGATGCTGATCTCTGCACCCAGACAGCCTCCACAACCAGGGGAACGGGAGATTCAAATCATGGATGCTGCTGTGATGATGTCACGATGATGTTATATCAACGTGGCCACAACCTGTGAGGAATGTTTGAGCTCCTTGTTGAATCTGAGCCACGAGAATTAAAGCAGCTCTGAAGGCAAAAGAGGTCTAACCCAGAGCCAACAAGGTGTACCTAATGAAGTGACAAGTGAGTCTATTTCACACAACTTTCCATCATCCTCATTACAAATATTGTAGGATCGGTGCTGCAGATTCACAAAGAAGCAGAAACACAAGCAGCTGGAAGATAAATCAGCGTCTGTTTCTCAGGAATGTGCTGTGATATTATTCATAATAAGATGGAAACTGTTTATTTATCACACCTGTTGATCCTGTTCAGGTGGACTGAACAGTTTCACTGAGACCGACGTGTCTCAGCCTGTGGCCTTCATCGAAGTCTGAAGTCTGCCGAAGAACACAAAGTGAAACGGTGAAGTTCTTCTGAGCTCTGCAGACTTCCTGCTGTGCAGCGTGGACGTCGGTGAAACTGTGCCAGGAATGTTTAATCTACCTCTACAATCTTACTGAGGCGGAAAAGAAAATTAAAAGAAATGATTAATAACACAGAAGACATAAATACAGCTGCACAAAAATGATGTGACTGCAGAGCTGGTTTACACAGGGACCACATCGTGATGCAAACTGGTCTCCATTAAACAGTGAAATGATCACGGGGAGGAACGAATAACAAAACTAACCAGCCAAACTAGTGCGTGTTGTTTACAGAGGCTCACTGGTAATTTAAGGGATTAACTCAAATTAACTAACTCAACAAACAGGTTGTAGCTACAGACGTGGGATCTGTATATTTACTGAAAAACCTTTTAAATGCTTGAATGTTTCAGTTTTCAGACTTTGTGCTGGGCCAGTTGATTTAAGATGACGCTTCAGTGTTTCTGTGCAGCAGGAAGGTGAACCTGGAGCCGCCGTGTGCGACGATCTTTTTCTGTTTTGTCTTCTTGTTTTTTTTAACCAGCATCTTCTCTTTTTTCTGGACTCACCTGTTTGTATGAATAAATCTGTAAAGCAGCCCGAAGCGTGCCAACAGTTTGTGAAACAGTTAAAACTCAGTTCATCTCCACCTACAGTCCAAGGTGTGTCTACTCCACCTTTGTGTCTCATTGTAAAGGTAAAATACTTTAAACACACTCACCTCTCACAGGGTTTGTTTCTAGAAACCATCAGCCCGTCTGATGACACCGAACAGTTTTCAGGTCCTATTTCCATCTGCCAGTCACTGCAGCTAAAGTTTGAAACCTAAACTCTTCAGTAGCTTTGCTCTTCACACAGACAGTTTACCTGCATGCAACCAAAGCCTGCTGAGACCTGATTGGTCAGTAAGACCAGAAAGCTTCTGATACCCTCAGTGTCATCTGCAGAGTGGACAGAGATGTCTGAGCAGAGGTCTGTGTGTGCTCAGTGTTTGGGGCTGATAATAAGATAAGATAACCTTTATTAGTCCCACACGTGGGAAATTTGTTTTGTCACAGCAGAAAGTGGACAGTGCAAAAGTTATATAGCAAAAATTAGAATACAATAAGAATAATATTCTGTACACAACTGTACAGAATAGAATAAAATAGAATAAAATATACAATAGGATAAAAATAGAATACAAATGCTATATACAACTGAGTAAAAATACAACTTTGTCAGAAAAGAGTATTATTGAGGCAACTTCAGGTTTAAGCCAGGGTACATCGCCATGGTAACCTATCCCGCAGACCTGCTCTGCTCCAGGCCCGGTTATGTTCAAGATTAGAGATCAATATAAACAAAAGCACTGCCTGCTGACCAATCAGGTCCCTGGAAATCAGTTCATTCTTGCAGGAAGAGCTCTGAGACCCGAGCGTGCAGATTTAAAGATGGTGTGTTTTGTTCAGGGTGACTGAAGTCTTCGTCTCTCCCTGATGAGCCTCAGTGTCTTTAATCTTTGCCTTTCAAACTACTTTAAGTCCATCCATCCTTCTGTGAACCTTCACACAGTGAGATAATCCTGAAACAGGGACCCCGAGGCTTCTGGTCGTTGGCTTTATTTAAAATCTCTAAGCAAGCCTGCTCACTGGTTTGAATTCTGACTTTTCTTTATTGTTTAACTGTCGGGGTTACAGCTGACTCACTAACGCAGAATAAACAGCTAGAATCAGATCTCCCTGCATCCGAGCCTCTAACAGCAGATCAGGTGACTCATCGAGTTTGATCCACTCTTGTTGTTTTAGACTTTTTTAGCCTTGTCTGGAAGTAAAAGTTAAAGCTTTAAACAAAGACTTTAATTCTAAAATCTATTTTCTGTTATAATGCAAATTTAACCTGAGACTAAAACTAAATGAAGCCTGAATCTAGACCTAGACCGGTCTCCTGGGACCTCGTGCATGTTCAGAGGTGAATGACAGGGTCGTGATGCCGGTTTATTAAGCGACACAGTCGGCTTGTTTCTTTATTTACAGCCTTTCTTTGTCACTTTAACTGGATTTATTTAAATAACATATATAATACAACACTCTCACACTCAGTGCTGCTTTGTCTGCAGCAGCTGTCTGCATGTTAAAATCAGTCACTCAGTGGCAGACCTGTTCATGTTTCTGATTGGTCGGATGCTGCAGGCCCCGCCTCTTTCCTGTGAATGTGCTCATAGCTGGATTGATAAACCCTGGGTTGACTTATAGGGCTGATAACCTGTCAGGTGACCTCTTGGCCTGATAGCTGAAGTAAAGCAATATGGAAAATAAATCACAGGATTTTTTTCCCTTTGTAATTCAGGCACCAGGTAAGACTCAGGTTAGATGTAGGGACAGCTTCTTTGCTCTCATGGTTGGGGCTGTTGCATCCATGGCCTCAAATTGAACTGAAATGAGTAAAATAGATGGGCGACAGATAGTTACAGGCACACATGTGCAGATTTCCATATTCGATGGGCGAGAGGGATTAATAAGGCAGGAAGGGGAGGATCCGGAATGAGACGAGAAAAAAGAAAACAGAGCCTGAGAGCTGTCAGGACTCTTACACGAGTATTTTCATGCTGCTTCAGTGATACTTTTACATAAGTAAAGTATCTGAATACTCTGTACCTGGTTAAAGAAAGTCATGTTGATCACATGACTCATGAGAAAAGTTAAAAACTACAGACACAAAAAACACCAAACAAATTTAAAGACCTGATTACTTATACAGAGAAGCATCAACTGATTCATAGCTGAGCTATGACTGTTGTAGTTACAGTACTGTAATAGTTGTAGTACTTCAGTACTTCTGTAGTATTTCAGTGAATCAAAGTGAATGAAAGTAAATGCCCAATCATGCTGCTCTCTGATTGGCTAAAAGCAACAAAACCTCCAAATCAAAGGAGGTGAACCTGCAGTTCAAATTCCTCATGCACAGACGTGATTGGATAGTTTATGGTCAGGCGGGAGTGTGGAGAGCCAATCAGCAGGAAGCTGAGGTTTGTAACCTGTAGAAGGTCAGACTTCATGTTTTCAGCCTGCAGCTGAGATCTGATGTCAAGTCAGGACTCATCTGTCAACAACACACACACAGGGAATCCCACCAGAAAGTAACAAATGAACTTACGGGTCTGTGAATGAGTTTCAGGAACTGTTTCGGAAGCTGAGACTGATCCAACGTTTGTTTTGAAAACAGTCAGGAACGCTGCATTTGCAGCCTCCAGCTGTCAGGAACAGTGAGCAGGGTCTGAGTAATGTAAAGAGTAAAAACCAAAGCAAAGGCACCAGATTATAAACAGTATGGGACCTGGGACAGATATTTCAGTCCTGGCTGGATCTGCTGCCATGTGTCTGTACATTGTGCATGTCCTTAATAGCACCGGGCAAAAATGCTGAATCAATAAATATAATTAGAGATTTATCATTTTATTGTATTATCGCCTGAAGACATATAAACAAATCCTGGATCTTCTGTGAGGTCAGTCGGTGGTAAAATCTCTCAGTATGCTTCAAACTCACAACAACAGCAGCTGTTTGAAGCTGCAGGTCAAATAATGACGTCTACATCTTCTAATCACGTTTTTCCCCTCGATGGAAGAAAGTGATGAAATCAAGGAAACATGCAAAGACCATTTCAAAACTCAGAGGACCCGCTGGGATGGAGGTTGAGCATGCTGTGGGGAAACTACAGAGTCCTTCAGAGGGACTACAAACATGGTTGGAGATTTTTATGAAGCATCTAAAATTTCAGTTTTAATTTGAAACCATTTCTGCATGTTGGCACCTCTTGGCACAAGATGAAAGATGCAGCAGTAGGATGATCTTCATCAGCTGTCAGTTTTCATGAAGACTCAGATCCTTTTGAATTATGGGATGGCATTATCTCCTTTCCTGACATTACGGAAGCTTCCATGTATCCTATCCTAAAGAAGGGAATGAAGGAAGCACTGAAGCTCTTTTCCTTGGTTTTAGAGGATTCACACACAGATACTTGAGCTGGTTTGGAACCTTTGGAAGCAAAAGTGTCTGTTTGACCCTGAACAACATCTGTAAAAACACAGAGTGAGTGAGAGTGCTCAACCAATCAGCATCACTCAGCATCAGAAAACACAGCTCAGCTTTATATCATCATTAAGTCAAGTCAAAGTTTATTTATATGGCACATTTAAATGACTAGTGCATCAAAGTGCTTCACCATAAAACCGTAATGTGGGCAGAACAAAGAAGAAATAGTACAATTATACTTAAAATCCCTCTGAGTGGTAGAGCAGCGATTAATAACTGAATTAAAGATTTTAAACAGAACTTGAGGCTTGTGACTGTTGTTAGTAATAAGTTCTGTCGGGAAGGAAGCTTTTGCAGTTTTGACAGTCTTCTGATATTTTGATCGGCAGTTATGCAGGATTTCCAGCGACACCTGAAGTTTGTCTTTTTTTCATTTCCTCTGGGCTCGGCGACATTCACGCCTGAGAGCGCGAGCGGATTCATTCAGCCATGGTTGGTATGTGGGCTTGAAGCTTTTAGTCTTTATTGGAGCCACAGTGTTTAAAATCAAGGAGCATGTTGAAATAAAGGAGTTAGAAAATTCATCAACCAACATAGCTGAATTACAGTAGGTATCATAAAAATTAATCTAAAAGAACTCGACAGAAATATAAGACATTGTGTTGAACATCCTGAAGACTGATTTTTATTCCTAAAGAACATAAAAATAAAAATAAAATGAAGGGACGGGCGTTAAAGAATATTCTGGAACTCCAAAACAGCTTCTTCTTATTTTCAAACACTCTTTAAATACAAAATAAAAATCTCAGAACAGCTCAGAAAAAAACCCACAGCAGCTTCTTTTCTTCTTTCCTCTCATAAAACAACCCTCCACATTCGTCAGGTGACCCTACTGAGGGGTCCGACCCATATGTTGGGAACCACTGTGCATGCAGACTGGCTCCACCTGCAGCAGCTGCAGCTGTGATGCATCATCAGGCAGGAAAATAAAGTTTGAAGTTTTGGAGGAAAACAGTTTGATCTGCTGTCAGAAGCTTTACGGCTCAAAGCCTGATTTAGAGCTTCTGACAGGATAAAGGAAGCAGACGTAACTACACCACATTTAATGTGACCTACTAATCATCCCACTACAGCTTTAACTACAACATAAATAATATATTTCATGTCATTTTAATTAAAATATTTTTCTCTTTTCTTGGAAATAATTTTGGATTTTCGACCTTGTCGAGGATTTTTCTCATTTTTCATTTCTTACAAATCAAATGATCAGCTAAGAATTATTCAAATGAAAATATTAACAATCTATAATTACAGTTTTTCTGAATGCTTAAACCCAAACTGTGAGTCTTATAGCAAAATTTCTAAAACTATTAATACTTATAGCAAAACCACTCACTGAGTTTGCCAAACTAAAAGCACAAACACTGCTTTGCACTCAGTTTGCCATTTTGTAACACACACTTTGCAAACCTGTAGCTACAATCCACTGCACAGCACTCTTTTTGCAGAACTGTAAACACAACTCACTGCTTTACACTCAATTTGCAAAGGATCAACACACTCGTACCAAAACTATACACATTTATGGCCATTATTTACACTATTTTGCCAACTGTCTGGCACACTGTCACATGTGAAAACTTTTTTAGATAATTAGTTCACTTTGCAATCAGCCTAAGTCTTATTTTATCTATTAATTTGTGAAGCACTTTGATCATAACTGTTGTTTTTAAATGTGCTATATAAATAAATTTTGATTGATTGATTGATTGAATCAGCCTAAGCACCATAATACAGGTAAGCTGTGTGTGTGGAGTACAATGGAGGGAGCAGGAAGAGTGAGAAGTAGAGGAGGCCGAGGAAGAGGACGTGGAGGTGAAGAAGCAGGACGAAGAGGACAAAAAGGACAACAAGGACAAGGAGGAGCAAGAGGAGGACGAGGAGGGGGGAGAGGAAGGGTAAGAAGAGTAAGAAATAGAATTGCTGATGACATCAGAGCTACAATAGTGGACCATGTAATCAACCATGGAGTGACCCTGAGGGAAGCTGGCCAACGGGTTCAGCCTAACTTGAGCCGCTACACTGTAGCAAGCATCATAAGGACATTTTGAAATGAGAGTCGGTTAGTACAGTCACTGCACTAAGATCTGTAGCACTGCCATGCTAATGAGAAACACAACAATACCATAGATGTAAAATTCCAGAAGATATTTTCCCCTGTGCCTTGGACTAGAGCAGCGCTCCCCAACCCCCGGGCCTCGGACCGGTACCGGCCCGTGAGTCGTTTGGTACCGGGCCGCGAGAGTTGAGGCTCAGGTGTGAAATGTATGGTTTCCAGGGTTTTTATCGGTTTTCAGCGTTATTTTGTTATCGTTTTTATCGTTAACTCGCTTTTCCTGCGTCTTTTCACGTGTGTTATGAATAAATCTTCTTTTTTTTGGTACCGGTACTAGTTTTATTTTGTGTTTATCCGCGACACCTTAAAGGCCGGTCCGTGAAAATATTGTCTGGCATAAACTGGTCCGTGGCACAAAAAAGGTTGGTGACCGCTGGACTAGAGGACATTTCATGTGATGTAGACGAAATTTTGTGGCCAGATCCACAGAGACGACACAATGTAGACTGATTTCTTTTTTTTCCTCAGTGAAATTACTATTTCGTTTTGACTTGGAAATAAACACTTGTTTGTTTTGATGTGTGTGATTAAACACCAGTACTTGAAGTTTGGATCCCTCTATGCTTACGGATCTATGACAAAAGTATGAGCTCAAACTGACATGGCCGACCTTGTGCACAGAGAAAGCAAAAGCCAGATGTGTTTTTCATTCATACCATCAGTGTGTAGTTGGTGCATTGTGTGCTTATTACAGTTTTTTCTGATGGCTTGAGCACATTTTTTGTAACTATCGGCTATTTTTGCAAAACTCTACACACAAATAAGAAAACTCTTCACCCAATCAGCAAAACATTGTAGTTTTCTTGTAAAAGCGAATAACCTTTGCTTAACTCACCACACCTTTGTAAAAATGGTATTTTCATATCCAACAGTAAACACAAGCCATCACATTAATAAGTGATGGCTACATGGTCCACTATTGTAGCTCTGATGTCATCAGCAATTCTATTTCTTACTCTTCTTACCCTTCCTCTCCCCCCTCCTCGTCTTGCTCCTCCTTGTCCTTGTCGTTCTCTTCATCCTGCTTCTTCACCTCCTCGGCCTCCTCTACTTCTCACTCTTCCTGCTCCCTCCATTGTACTCACACACACAGCTTACCTGTATTATAGTGCTTAGGCTGATTGCAAAGTGAACTAATTATCTAAAAAAGTTTTCACATGTGACAGTGTGCCAGACAGTTGGCAAAATAGTGTAAATAATGGCCATAAATGTGTATAGTTTTGGTACGAGTGTGTTGATCCTTTGCAAATGGAGTGTAAAGCAGTGAGTTGTGTTTACAGTTCTGCAAAAAGAGTGCTGTGCAGTGGATTGTAGCTACAGGTTTGCAAAGTGTGTGTTACAAAATGGCAAACTGAGTGCAAAGCAGTGTTTGTGCTTTTAGTTTGGCAAACTCAGTGAGTGGTTTTGCTATAAGTATTAATAGTTTTAGAAATTGTGCTATAAAAATACCATTTTTACAAAGGTGTGGTGAGTTAAGCAAAGGTTATTCGCTTTTACAAGAAAACTACAATGTTTTGCTGATTGGGTGAAGAGTTTTCTTATTTGTGTGTAGAGTTTTGCAAAAATAGCCAAAAGTTACAAAAAATGTGCTCAAGCCATCAGAAAAAACTGTAAGAATAATTCATCTTTGGGCAGGATTTGCACATGATGAGTACTTTTCTTTTGCGGTATTACTACTTGAATAATCTGACAGCTTCCTGCACTTCTGGATAAACAGGAGGTTAAATATTCCCGCCTCTGATCTCGTCTTATCGCTCCTCCAGCATCTGTCGCCCTGGAGCCCCCCCCCCCCCCCCCCCCCCCCCGCCGTCACTTCACAGTTTAAAGTCTTTTAAAAAAGTAAAAGAAAACTATCCGAAACACTTATTTCAGTGTAATTCCTGACACATTGTCTGACACATTCAGGTTAAACTGCGTAACCTCCTCGCAGCTTCCTGTTCCTGTCCTCCCCCCTCCCTGCTGCAGAAGTGGACCGTTCCCTCTGCTCTGCTCCAGTGTGGGACGAACCATGTGAGAGCTGCGGGGGTGCTCCTGCTCTGCTGCGTCAGACCACCTGCTGAGGTAAGAAGGGATTTCAGGTTTTCATCTCACAGACTTGATCCGGTTAGAGAGCCGCTGACTCTCACCGACCTGCAGGACGACTGGGACCAGCCTCACTGGTGGGACTGGTGTTTACTGCGGTCCTTAAACACAATACAGCAAAGACACGAAGTCACAGATATTTACAACTAATTCTATTTAAGGTCATTTACGCTGAACACAGGGGCTGTTCTCCTGAAGGGGGCGCTGGAGTAAACAAAATAAAACCAAACTAGGGTTAGTAAAAAAGTCATGATTATCATTTATGAAAAATTTAAGAGAATTTTAAAAATGTCACAATTTACAAGAAAATAAAATTTTAATATAATATGATAAAGAAGAATAAAGTGCAGCGAGAACGTGAAAAATATATGAAATGTTAAAATGTCGAGCCCTAACACCTTTAAATATAATAAAAAATGATAACTTACATGTGTCAAAAATAGAATTCATGAATAATAAATATTTCTAAAACATGTCTTCATAAAGCAAATAGTGAACAACATGTTTTTGTAACGTATTTTTAAATATTCACTGATTTTACAAGACATTTTACTTAAACACAAAAATTAAGGAACACCCTCAAACACTGCTAATGATTCAGACCTGTGGAGCTCACCTGTGCGTGTGCGCCCCCCACACACACACACACACGTCGTCATGGTTTCTGTGATCTTGTGGGTGTAATGAAGCCGCTCGCTGTGTTTTTGACATTCCTGTGTGGATCTCTGCGCTGCAGGCTGCGGCCGACATGACTGAACACAGATCAAATCCTCCTCCGTCCTTCAGTCTGCGTCATGTTCGACTCACTGTAACGCAGTGACGGCAGACAGCTGCAGCTGCTGTGCACAGGTACACGGGTGCTATCAGCTTCATATACTGACAGCATCAGCACATATGAGAAAATGTGGTTCCACTGCAGCGCTGTGTGTAGCAGTCTGTGCCCGGTGGACTGGAGCCTGTTCTCCTTCCTGAAAGTTGCTTTTTATACCTGCAGTCCAACAAATCTAAGTGTCAAAAAGCTGCAGTTCCTCTAATGTCCACCAGAGGCTCCAGCAGTGAGTCAGGCACATAGACTTCCATGTTTACCTTTTTAATATTAGAGCAGAAGTAGACATGTTTACAGCCTCATACAAAAAAAAACTGTTTTTCACCATTATTAGGGGCGTAGCCTGTTTGATTGACAGGTGGATGGTGACACAGGTGGCTGGAGCTGCTAGCTGTCGGCTAGCTTCACCTGAAAAAGGCTCCAACTGCACCATGTTTGTGCTGTTGGAGCCTTTTTAATTAAATGATCTGACCAATCATATGACTGCTGTGAAGTTACTTGTACTAACTGGTGACAGCCATCTTTTAAATACAGTCTGTGGTGAGGATGTGACTCTGGAAAAATCTGTAACATCCAAAACAAACAAAAACAAGAATCAAAGAAGTCATCACAATTTTAATAAACATTTCTTCATCTTCTGGTTCATTTTAGGCCGTCTTAGATCATTTTGACCTCCATGTTTAAAACTAAGACTTCACACTCTATTAGCGTGACCATATTTTGATTTTCAAAAAAGAGGACACTTGGCCCAGTCATGAAGAACTTTAATAATACTGTTTGCTTAAAGAAAGCTTTAACATAGTTAAATGATGCCTTCTCTATGCGGTAAAAGAATGGTGAAATAAAAAGTGTCATATAGGCTTTTACAAGTCAACAAGTGCAAAAAAAGAGGACGGTTGGTCACCCTACACTCTATAGCTAGTTTGGGCTGATTTGGCATCTGGAGCTGGAGATGTGAAAGAACGTACAAGAAAAAGACATTTGAGCCTCCAGTAGATGTAAGCTGACGTTTCCTCTCCTTCTCGGTCCTTCCTGTAAAGATAAACTCATATGATCAAACACACAGCAGCAGCTTCATTAACAGCTGTGAGCTGAGAGAAAGCCTGGGAGAAGTGCTCTGGTCCTTTACTCGATTTCAAATACCCCAAAATACCCAAATATTGACAGAAAGTGTGAAAATTACAAGCACTCATTATGGAAACTGGTCCATTCATGTTGTTGTAGTTTTGGTGGTTCTTAATATTTTTTCACAGGCTTTGACACAAACGCGATTCTCTTTCTGCTCGGCTGATGCTGTAAAGTAAACGTATCAAACTTTAAAATGAAGATGACTAAGGACTGTTTAAGAAAGCGCATCATATCAGCGTTTATGATGTTTCCATCCGACTAATCTGGGTTCACATCAGGAGCTAAATGCACGGAGGGCAGACTGTAAGAGCAAAATCTGAGCAGAGGATTAGAAATCAGCTCGTGCTGTAAATCACATAGTGAAAATTCAGACTAACAAGTTCTGAGAAAGGGAAGAGCTCACAGCAGCATGTGAGGACAGTATTTGTAGATAAACTCCTCGGCTGTTAACTGCAGCCTTTTAATGTTAAAGCAAAAAACCCCACAAATATTACACAAAAAGCACAGAAATGTCTGAAGAACTTTTTGTTAGGTTTGTGTGAGATTTGGATGATGAGTCAGAATGAGTTTGTTTTCTTTTTAATGTGAATTTGTATATTCTGTTTGCTGGATGTGGAACAGGAAATGCAGCTTTATAAAAACCTTATAAAACGCTGCAGTGCCAGAGCTCACCACTAGGGGTGCTGGAACCTCCGTTTAAAAAGCCTGTTGTATTCATGTTCATGTTTTTAATGTAGTATAATGAATATTGAAAAGTGTCGGGTTTCTGTTACGTGTGCAAATATCACTGAGCTGTTTTTAAGGAGCAGTTTGATAAATTAAAGGAAGAATAACAAGTTTTGATTTTCCATGCTCAGTGGGAATGTTGTCTTTTCCATAAACTGGGAAACTGTAGCCCGGATCATTGGAGGAGCTTTGTCTGTTTCCTTTGATAACAGATTCATGTTTTACCTTTTCTGGCAGAAAATGTTCTGTTAATCTGCCGCGAAGCTCAAAAATGACTTTCTTATTTCTTCCAGAGCACATGAGTACCAAATTTCAGCGATGCAGATTTCTGTGTTTGAATAAAACCAGAAAAAGGTTTAAACTGGACTTTCTCAGACGTCAGATTCATTGTGTAAGCAGTGAATAAATATTTGAAGCTGTGAGTGAGCGTGCTGCTTGTTCTTGTATTTATCAGGGTCCCCAAACTGTTCTATGAATCTTATGAAGCTTTAAAAACATAAAGTTGAGGACTCGTCGTGTTTAAATGATGGATTAAGACCTTAATTATAAAAAACTGCTCAGCAGTATGAAGAGAATCTTTGTATTTTAGGCAAAACACTGAATCTGAAAACACGACTTTGAGCTGAAGCTTTCACTTTTTATTGTGCAGGTTTTCCACTGCTTCACTGGAAGATGTTGAATCAGGAATTTCTCCAACTTTTTACTCTTTTTCTCTGCACTTTTAAAATTTTCAAACCAAAGAACTTGAAATTGCAGAAATGCACTTACCTGGACATCGGTCCAAATAAATATACTAACAGACTAACTTACAAAATTAAACTTATTGGCAACGATTTTTCCCACAGTTCTTAAACACAACCTCTACAAACTGAGCAAATTTATTAGAATACAGATCAGCTTCTCAGACCTTACTGTGCTTTATTTTAATGTTAAGACTTTAAATTTATGCAGAAACCCTCATTTATGAGATCCAGAAGAAAAGAAAAATCCAAAAGAAATAAATCACATTTTACTCTTTTGGAACCACCACAAGTTTATTTTAGTACCAAACCTTAATTTTTATGTGATATAAATTATATGGATGTAATGAGTGTAAAATGTCCAATAAAATGTGCTGGACCCTCCTCCCCACTGTTGTGACCCTAAAGTAAAAGCAGACCTCAGGTTTACCTGCACCGCTTCCTCTTCCTCACGGGAGAGCAAAGCACAAATAAAAAGGGGCAGAGATACAAAGTACAACTCACAAAATAAAAGTCCGGTTTATTGTCAAACAACAAACTTTGCACATACATCAAAACAGGCCGTCATAAAACAAAAAGTCGCTGACAAAAACAAAACCAAAAGAAAAAAAAAACATAAGGAAAAAGAAAAGAGGCTCTTTTCTTTGGCCTTACCCTCCCATACAAACAAACTAGTTATGGTACAGCTAAAGTACATACATTAAATTTACTGGAATGCTCTGAGTTCAACGGCTTAAGAGGTTGTCTTTCATGTTTTTATTTTATTTTTTTAACTTTTTTTACACGTTTTTCTAGGATCTGTTGAGATATCGTAACATGGTCAACCAAGTAAAATCTTTCGTTAGAGAAGCACCGATTTGGTCTGACGAGATCGAGAGAGAAACTGCCCCCCCTCCCCTCTCCTAACAATATGTACAAAAATATAAAATGTAAATAAAAATACAAACAAATTCTCCTTTTGTGTTGTTGCTGAAGAGAAGCCGGATTTCTGCGTTGTCGATGCGGTGGCGGGTTCCTCTAGAAAATTCGTCTCGCAGCGTTGAGGGGAGCTCGGGTGAGTGTGGACGTGGCGGGTGTTTGTTGAACTCTACTTGCTAATGACCATGTTGGATTTTTTTATTATTATTATTATTTTTTCCTTTAAATCAGTCCTCCAGCCCCTCCACCTGCGACATAGAAAAACGGTCAGAGGTGAAGAATCAGGAAGTGGTTCAGCAGGATGGCGCGGGGGGAAACGCATCAATCGTCATCGTCGGTTTTCTGCTTCTTGGTTTCGACGTCGTCCTGAAAGAAGACAAGAAGAAGACGGTGGCGGGTTAGACCGGCGCCTGCTGGGTGTCATGGCGACACTCGTTTTAAGGGCGTCTTAGGCGCCGCTGCCTCACCTCATCGTCGTCCTCGTCATCCTCAGCTGCCCGTTTTGTGCCACCCTCAATCTCGTCTTCATCCTCCTCCTCATCTTCCTCATCACCTACAGGACAAAAGTTGAAAGGTGAGAATTTTTAGACTAACAGGAGTTTATTATTTTTTAAAAGGCAAATAAGCCTTCAAGCTACCTTCTCCATCATCTTCCTCTTCTTCCTCGTCCACCTCCTCGTCCTCCTCGTCATCTACCTCGGGCTCACCGTTCTCCTCATTCTCCTGGAAAACACAAAAATGGTTAAAAATGTCCATCTCTGTGCACAGAGTTGCTGCTGTGGCGGCGGCGATGGCGCTCACCTTTCCGTTGGTGGCAGCGTCTTTGCCATTCTCCTTCTCCTCCACCAGCTTCTTCTCTTTCAGGTCCTGAAAACAAATAAAAGCAAATATCAGAAACTGAACCTGCTCATGTGCCCACCGAAACGCGCTGCTGGGTTTAGACTCCGCCCACCGCTGCTACCTGCCCTTCTACCTACTGGCCTACTTAGCAGCGACCCAGTGCTTGCTGGGAGGGAGCTGCACGTTTTTCAGCCTTCCTATTTAAACACCATATTGGCCTCTGCAGATCCTCCCCCCCATCTTCTTCCTCTCCTCCCACTCCATCCCCTCTAATGTGTTGTAATCTGATACTTTGATGTGGCCCGCGGGGCATTCTGGGTATTGTAGTCTTCTATGGGCCGCTGTCGCTGCCATATGTCACGAGACACGCCCGGGAGAGGCACTGCAATACCCAGGATGCACCCCGTTTAAAATAACACAGGAGGGCGCAGGAGCAGGAGGAGGGGTCGATGATGCTGGAGGAGGAGGCGGCGGAGAGAGCGCGATGCACGCTGCTGCTGCTGCTCGTTGTAACGGAGGCAGGAAAGGACAATAGAAGACGACACATGGCAAGCGAGCGAAGCGAAGACACGGCACCTTCCGCCTCCGTGCTCGAGCTCAGCGCGCACTAACGCCGCTCCTCTTCCTCGTTTTGTTCCCCCACAGCCCATTATCCCCGCCGCACGCGCGCCTCACGCATCCACACGTAGGCTGTTATTGATTAATTGCCCTCCATAATCTTATTGGTTGAAATCCATTAAGCTGTTAAGCGGCAGGAGGAGAGCAGGCTGCCCGCGCGCTGCGCGTAAAAACGCGCTTGTGCGTAAAAACGCTCCACAACTAAAAATAGTGAACAGGCTCCCCGGATTACCCGCGCTAATGCCTGTCCAACTTTTCCCCTCTCCACCCCCTCCACCTCCTCCAAATGGACATTTCTTATAATCGCTCACAATTATTGAGAATTATTCTCGGGATGATCGCGGTCCGCGGAGCCACGACTCCCCCCGCGGGGGCGATTAAACTTTTACCCGATCTGATCCAAAGTCCACGCGCACAAAAACTCGCGTTTCCACAACAAAAGCAGCTCAAACGTGTAAACGGAGGAAAACCCGCAGAAAGAGGGGAAAACCAGCAGCGTCACATCACACCTCCACAGCCCGGCCACGCGCGCGCACGCGAGCACACACACACACACACACACGGAGAAAGAAGTGTCTGCATTACAAAAAAAGAAAGAAAAGTTTCCCGTGAGACCGAAGCGCGCCCTGCAAACAAACCCCGAAAACACCAAAGCAAAGCGGAAGCCCCAGGCTCATAGCCGCTCACGCGCTCCGGGAGCGGAATCGGAGCAGCTCAGGCTGGAGCAGCGGCGGCCGCCGACCTTCCGGAGTCGGTAAACAAACGGGGTCGGCGGTGCAGGCAGGCCGGTGGCTTTAACAAACGGGCTCACGGAAATAAGAAATAAAAAAGGCGGGAGGAAAAGTGCAGAACCGAAAGTTCACCGGAGGACTGCGCACCGCCTGACGCGCTGTCCTCCATTCAAACCCCAGGCTGGAGGTCCGCGTCCACGCATCCACCGGCCGCTGAGTGTGTCACCGCTCCCGGTAATGCGACCCGACCGAGTCCCTGCACCGGGAGCGGAACCTCCCCTCGATCTAATCCACGTTAAGAGCCCGAGATGCGGGATAAATATGCGCGGCGCCCCGGCGCTCACAACGAGCCCGAAAACCCCGCGGGGAGCGAGCCGGGGGACCGGAGCTGCTCGGTGTCCGGGTCTCGCAGAAACAAAGACCCGCGCAGACCAGGACTCTCCGGACAATGAGCCGCGGCGCTTTAACGCTGCCCGTGCCCGTGATGCGGTGCCGAGACCCCCCACTTCCCTCTACACACCGAGTTCAGGGGCAAAGAGGCGAACACCGGGTTTTCTTCTCCTCCTCCTCCTCCTCAGACTCCACAAAGTCCGAGCGAGCGCGACGCAACGACGGAGAGGTTTTAAATGTAGGTTAGAGCCTGGAGAGCTTTATTCTTGTAAGGGGCTCCGCGGAGACACGGCCCCGCGAATGGAGGTGTGCGGCAGCTTACCTTGGCAGAGATATCCGAGCCGGAGTCGACCTGTGTGTCTGCCATTGTTTAGTAGAATAAAATAAAGGACGGCTGAAATGAAAGGCTGAATAAAGTAAATCCCCTCGTCTCAGTTAGCGGATCAAACACTATTATATTGTGCCAGTGGCCAATGCTTCTGACGGCCGAGCCTTTAATATAGGCTTGTGGGCGGGGTCTTCATGAGGTCGGTGGTCTCTGATTGGCCAGGGGCTCGACAGAGGCGTTCTCCTAGCGCGTCGAGTAACAATGGATAGAATTTCTTAACCTAAAGGCCACGCCCCCTCCTATTCTACCGCTGCAACCGTCCCTTTCTCCCCTAAAACAATAATCCGAGTCGATAAAAGCGCACAAAACGGACCGGAGCCGGAACCGTGGCAGCTCCACAGCACCGTGAGCGCGAGAAAATCGAGTTTCCATCGAGTTACGCAGTAAATATGTCGAATCGAGAGCGCTTCGGTTGACGTAGTGTCAGTTTGATTGATTGATGTGCGTCTGGACGAGTCAAGCGGCGACTTCAGACGGTTTCTCCCGCCCACCGCCGCGACGGGGGAATAGAGGCGAAATGTTTGGGAGGGAAACGTGGACGACACGGATGTTATCACGGATTAAATCGGGCTTTTCTACGCAAACGTTAGTGTCACATCTCAGGCTCCATGTGAACAACATCAGTCAGATAAAAGGCGCTAACAGTGTAAATGTGGAGCGGCGCCGCCATGTCACATCGCAGCTCTTCGTCGCCCCGCCCCTTCCCGACGTCCATGTTTGAAACTCATCCCTGTATGTGCGCACTTGACACTCTTGAGGGCTTTTTTTTTTTTTTTTTTTTTTTTTTTTACATAACAGCCCATAAATTCGTGCGCCAAGGTCGAGACACAAATAAACACTGTACCCGTCGAACAACACACACACAGCCGGCTCTGACGCCGTGAGTCGGGCTGTTCGGGCTCAGTGAGCGGGTGCAGTGAACAGTGCTGGTGGCCTCATTTCCTCCGCCTCCATTGTTAGAACCCACAGAGAAATGCCCCGCCGTGGAGGAGGGAAAAAAGCAGTGCGACATAAAAGACATGCGATGAGACAAGTGCGGAAAATAATTATAATGTGCTCATGAACTGACGCGCATTCTTATGAAACACAAGGGCAAACACGTATTTTCCTTACCGACTTTTGTACACATGGCTTTTACAAGCTGAACTGAGAGGGACAAAGCGGCACGCAAAAAGGCAGCCGCTATTGCTCAGTGGAGATGGGGGATGGGAGCAGTGTGCTCCGATAACAGGCAGCCCACATTCACATTCTACTTTGATGACACACTTGCCCGCAGAGGACGGCTCTGATTGGTCGGTTAAGTGGAATAAAAACAGTTTTGGCGCACGGCAGGCGCTGATTGGTTACCGCCAACGTCCGTCAATTCAAAACTAGGCTCAGTCGGCTGACGGTAAAGAGCGGGCCCGGATGCTGGATCCGGACTGTGCTTCCATCAGTGTAGAGTTTCAGTTCTGTCTTTGACATGTTTGATTTCCCAGTTGTTGCCTTTTAGTTTTAGCGCCACGATCTCTGAGAGACACACTCATTATGCTTAATTGTTTGGAAAAGCCGGGCTCTTCATATTTCATTAGGCTGTATTATAAAATATTTAAACAGGTATCAGAGAGAGCAGATGGAGGCGCTGATCCTTCAACAGAACCAAACTCTGTCTCCCTGCTGCATCCATCTAACCACGTTTTGAGTGTGTGGAAAAAATGAATTTACTGACACGCACCCGCAGCGTGTCCACCTGTTTATGTGGTGATTTTGAATTTGTGTATTAAAGCTGCTGTGCCCAACTTTTATACTGTGCATTACAGTCATATATTGAATAAAGATGATGGATGTAGCTAATGTGATGAGCCATCCCTTACTGAATCGTCCAGAAGCGTCTTGGTGTTGAAACCGGACGAGAAACTCGATACTGCCAGGAGTTGTAAGTCACATGCACAATCGTACCCCGAGTCATTGTCATTTTTGACTCTAGCAGAGATTGTTATTTAAAAAGGAACATTATATGGTATTGATTGCGACTATAGACCCATCAGGAAAGTCTTTAATGAGATCATAGATTGGGGGAGCCAAAGGTCAATGTCTCATAGGCTCCTATACAACTAAACCAGCCAGAGGAGTCGCCCCCTGCTGGCCATTGTGTAAGAAAAAGGTACTTTTCAGAACTTAAGAAGCTATGTCCGAATTTTAACCTTGCAGGTAAATCTCTGTATTTTCGGGCTTAGGCTGCGTTAAATCTGGTTTCCATGGTAACGCCAGATGTAAAACACAACAGCAAAGTAAAGAAGCTCCCAAGAAAAGTTCCTGATGATTCTGAAGACACAAATCTTTCACAGGAACTATTACAGTCTAAAACAAGTGAAAAAAATCATCCTATGTGTCGAATCGAGAGCACCGTGTGACCTCAGTAAACGCTATCATCAACAGTTTGTGGTCTCACTCGTGTGTTTTAAGTCTAATCAAATTCCATCACTTCCCAGAAGCACAGTAAAGCTGGGTGTGATCGACAAGTCGCTAGCCTATAAGCATCCTGTATCCCTCTAACATGACATCTTCTTTCAGTAAGATAAGATGATGATGGTCAATGGGCTCAGCTTCAGCCTTTACAAACTAACAGGTGACATCACAATGGCTACGTCCATCATTTATTCATCATGTGACCATCGGCTATGTTAGAACAGAAACTAGCAGAGATGGTGTATTTCCATCAGGTTTGAACTTCTTTTAAAGATGTCCTCTTTTTCTTAAAACATGAACTACACCTCAATGAAAAATTGACTATTAAAATCATAAAACCAGACGCGGTTTCCCAAAAAGAAATGTAAATGTAGAGTTAACAAATCAAAAATGCATGTGGCTTGTAGATGTGCATTACTGCCTGCATCACGGCTCACCATAACCAAACTGCAGACAAGACTGATGATGTCGTCTAAACATCTGTGTTTCTGGTGTGTTTGACACATTGGAAACCCAAAGAAGGCCTAAATGGTTTCTTAAAATAAACAAAGTAAGACAATTAATTAATTATAAGCAGAAAAGAGTAACAGAGTTGGCCAGTCGGGTTCAGTACTGATTTGGTGCACCAGAACCCGACTGTCGGTCCATCTCCGAATACCAAAACAAATCTATGAGCCAAGGTTGGATTAATGGCTGTGCAGAGCAGTCAGCTTCCTCTGGCCTCCAAAGCTCTGAGTTTGCGGCGTGTCAATTGGTTGTAGACAATTTGATTAACCGCAGATTTGTCGAGGAATTTGAACCACAGAAGATCAGTATCAGCTGAGACAGGTACTTAATGCTGAGCATCTGTTCTGGAGAAGCAAAAGAAAGACTGCTGTTAGTTTAGTTTTATTCAGTGATAAATAACACGCTTTGGTTCTCAGGTTGGTCGGACCATGCTGGGTGTCAGCTGGTCCTCCTTTGCCATTACACAGCTGAGTATGCCGCCGCTCAGAGCTCACAGTTGGTAAGGTTCAGGGATTTAGTTAATCAGTAGATGCCAGAATAGCTCCATGCTGGAGTTTAGGGTACATTTTAGAGTTCAGAAATAAAAACTACACGAAGCACATGCAGTCTCACTTTATTCACTGAAGCAGCCGCTGCTACATGATTATCGTCACCCTGCAGCAGCGAGTGCAGTCACATAAACTGGTCACTGATGCAAATCAGCTGCGGACGCAGACAATAACTCTGTTCACGGACAGCTGCGTCTTCTGATACACTCCCAGTGTGTGTGGTGGGAAACCGCTTCAGGCTGTAACAAGTATCATATGAAAAATGTCCAGTTATACATTTAAAAACATTTGAGACGTGACTTTAAATTTAAAAGCAGAGACAGGAACTTTAGTGTGCAGATCATCTTCATTCACATAAAACCAGGACAAACAGATTTAGGGATAGCTTCTTTCCCAGAGCTGTCACCGTAGTAAATAAGCACAAAAACAATTGAAACTGCTTAGCTACACGATACTGTCACAGTCATTTATTATGCTGCTATCCATACTGTGATTATATTAATGCTGCTATCCTGTATATATCGTACTTACTAGTGTTTGTTTTATTGTACCTTTTATATTTTACATTTATATTTATTATTGTATTTTTGCACCAAGGGAGTGGCACTCCAATTTCGTTGTACCCTGTACAATGACAATAAAGGCTATTCTATTCTATTCTATCTTTATTGAGCTCTAAAAAGAAAACAATCCAGTTATTGCTACAGTATTAAACTGCGGGTCATACCAACTGGGAATATGTCGACTTATTTAAATGTTATATAGAATTTATGTGAACATTTCTTTTATATTGGGGATATTTTCATATTACTAACATAAAATAATCTTGTTTCCATGAAGTTATCGAGTCCCAGAACCTGCAGTTCCTTTAACGGCCACTCGAGGCACCAGCAGTGAGTCCGTCCCCATAGTTAAAATATCCAAATGTGCAGCTGGAATAAACATGTTTACAGCCTGGTACAAAAACTGTTTTGGTCTCTATAGAAAATGTAAACTTTTAAAACAACTGTATGGAGTTTATTTTTTATATAACTCTGTGTTAAGACTTAAAGCTAAATGTAGCATATTTAGCTGCTTTGATTTAAGGGGTGTCCAAATTCATAGGCTGCATCCTCCTGAGGACCTGGCCTTCACGGTCTGCGTGGGCTGGGTCCTCCGAGGGCCGGGTAGGCCGGAAGTGAACATCTGTGAAATTGGACGGTCTTGCGTCACCAGCTGTCTCGGTTTTCATCTTGATAAACAGAGCAGATATTTGAAGTTTGCACAGCTACATTCTCTGAATGCTGGGATATGGTGGGCCACGAAGGATACACCCGACCCATCCTTCAAATTCGGGGATAGGACGCATCGGAGGAGTCTTCAAATTTGGACAGCCTTCGGCTCATCGCTGTGACCTAATCGGTCAGGAGGATGCAGCCCATGAATTTGGACACACCCTTAGTTTCTCTGATGCTTCAGATGACGTTACTCTACAAGCTACAGTTACCTTCTTCAGACACACTCTATGATGTGGATTTTCACTGTTTATTTAACTTCATGTAGAATCATCAGCTAACGTAACCAGTAAGTGTTTGTAGTGTGAGAGCTGAACAGGCAAGTGTCAGCTGACTTAGAGAATAAACCTCTGTATATATCTGCTGTATGAGGTCTGAGATTTAATCAAATCTAACATTTTGATTAATAGCTATTATTTTTGTCATATTGCTTTATGTTTCTTAACATCTTGATGCTGTTTTTTTTTAAAAAGCATTGCTGTTGAAGATGTGCTAAATTTGCCTTGTGTTGCCTTTTAAAATAACATTTACATCCATTTAAAAAATACACGCAGGACTGCTAACTTATTAACCATCAATGCTTCATGCATGCATCTGAATATAAAACTAAATCAGTTTTCCCTCCTGTTTGCGGCTGAGCTCAATAACTCGCTCCTGAATATTTAACCACATCAGCTCAGTTTAAAGTTCATCAGTTTGGGGTGTTTGAATTGGATTTTAAATATTTTCGGAGCTTCGGCTCTGACACTAATCCAGGTTTCAAGTTAATCCCAGTCAGCCTGTAAGGGGAGAAATTTGATTCATGCGCGACTCGACGTTACTCAAACACACAAAGCTTCTGTTTGGTTTCTGGTTTTTCCTGCTGGCTCCTGCAGGCCGATGTTCAGGCTGTGTCATCGTGACTGGAGGGAGGAGAGATAAAGAAGAAGGGCCACCATGGCAGCGGCAGAGGGAAAGGTTTTCTGGTGGTTGTGTAGCATTCATCCGGCGTGCAGCTGACACGTCTGAACCTGTAGCAGCGACACGGTGAAGTGGACGCAGCAGAAGAAGTTCAGATGAATCTGAGAGTGTGTGAAGCTCACAGAGGGCTTTTCTGATATTTCTAACGTCCAGTTATTGTTTCAGCTTCAGTGTAATCTGGACTCAGAGCAGTTTCTCTTAAACCTGCAGTTTTTGATCAGGTTAGTCTGAAGCTCTTTGTGTCCACTCCTCCCCCACAGCGAGGACTCCTCTGACTTACAGTTTGATTTTTATCTTGAACCTCGAATACTTTCAGTTTTTGGCTGATAAACAAGTTTTGTACATTTTCTATTACACTTTATTTTTTTCTCAAAAAACCCTCAACTTCAAAGTTTAAGGCAGAAGGTTTATCCAAATGTTGGCACACTAAACTGATGCACACTAAACTGATGTCCACATTTCTTTGGTATTTATTTAATAGAGAGAATGCACGGTAATGGCTACTGCTATAAAATCTGATGTAAACAGTTATTTTGAAGGTACAAGTTAGTATTTGAGGTAAAGAAAAACGATCCTCTGCAGGATTCTGGTGTTATGAGTGCATAAAGTCAAAACGTCAAAAAGTCAAAGCAAGTAAAAAACAACAAAGTAACATCGTTTGACTTCCCGGGACGAGAACACACCGAGACTCCATGAAGACTTCTATTGGTGGATTCAAATCCATATTAGACAAATAATAAAGCAGTGCTGATGATGAAGACGAAGAATTTACACAGCACATTTTCCACTCAGTCCGTGTTTCTGACCATTTTCAAAGGAACACCTGTTTATTCATTAGGCCACTTGACACTGACCTATAAATCATTCAAGCATACAAAAGTCTCCAAACTCAGGGGATGAACCGCTGCTGTCTCTGCCCATAACACACAACTCAGCAAAGAAAGTCAGCAACTTGTAACTGTATGAGCAGACACTTTGTTACCAGCAACCTGTCACAGAAGCTTATTATTTGTTTTCTTTAGTTTGTATCTGTGAAAAATATCAAAGACAATATAGAAAGTATTTTTGCACCAACCAGGTGATCTCCAAAGTGAAATATCTGAGCACGTCATGCACTGTGTCCTTAAACAATCTGAGGAAACCGGACAAGAGAACAAAAGAACTAAAGAAATGTTCCAAAGAAGCTGGAAGAAATCCCAGACGCAGGACCTGAGGATGTACTGACTCTTCAGCTGATCCATCTACTGTTCATTGAAGCATCTCTGGGAGGCTGGGTGTCAGTCATTCTGAGAGAAGGCCGAAGTCTGATGGAGGGATGAGTCTGAATCAGTGTTAGCAGGGAGGAGGTCAGGAGGTGGAATCAGCCTGGACAGGTCACCAGAGACAGACAACCATCCACGCTCACACTCACACATATGGCCAGTTAAGAAACACACTGTAAAGCAAAGCAAAGGTGTCTATATACTTTTGACCACCAGATGCCTGCAGTGTATCTACTGTAGGCAGACAAAGACAGAGCAAAGCTGCATGTGTCTCAGCTTGTTTGGCCCCCTAATGGTCAAATATCACATCAAGCATGTTTAACATTTAATGGGATGTAAAACGTATGAACTGCATTATGAAACGAAGGCCGCGCGCTCTGTGAAGCATGTGCCAACAGGCAGCAGTGAGACATGGAAGTGTTTAACCCGCGCTTTCTGGCACAAGAGGAAGTGCTCACGGCTCGTCTGACCGTGACTTCCTCTGAAACAATACTGAGTCACGTTCAGCCTTTTTCAGCTGAATTCCATATAACGCGCAGGTTTGTGTTCAGTCGTGTTTATTTAGCCCATAGACAGACTTCTGGTTGACTCAGCAGCACAGTCAAGGACACGCGGAGCTGAAAACAGTCCAATTACAAAAAGAGTGCTTTCCTGAAAAACGTCCAATCAGAATCAGGTTCATCCTGCGTTTACAGCTATTTGTTTATGAAGCAAAGTAGTAAACCTGTAATGCCTTTAGTCTTTATAAGCAACATATAAATATCTAATAATTAGCTGATTAAAGGTTTTAAAGGTTAAAGTTTGTGAGGCCATAATTAGAAAATAATTATGCTAATTATTAATCAGCAAAAGACCGAAGAGCGTTGTTTGTTTGGAAGGGCTGCCAGAACATCTTAAGTCTGCAGAGCTGCCAATGAGCAAAGTGCAAGACTTCTGGTCTAATGTCGTCAGCACAGACGAGACCAAAGAGGAGATGTTTGTCTATAACGCACAGCACCTCAGAACAGCTGCCAGCACGCTGGCGAAGGCATGAACACTCGGTCATCTTGCAGCCACTGAGTTGACTCCTGCTTTACAGCCAAGGCCATCTAAAGCTTGGCAGCAACCGGGTCAGTGATCAGCAGCAGATCTCAGAAAGTCAGAAACAGGAAAGAATCAAGGTGCCAAAGTCCAGACTGAAGCTGAGTGAATGCTGTGCTGAGAGCTGTGCAGAAATGAATACTGCAAACCTCGATGACCTGAAGCTGCGCTGCAAAGACGAGTGGACCGAAACTCGTCCACAGCGACATGGCGGCCACACAGAAACCTTCACTGCTGCTAACAGAGCTTCTACAAGTCACTGAATCATGAGGTGTACTTAGTGGTTCTCACACACCTAGATGTTGAACATCTCTAAATGAATAAACTCGACTTTACTGCTCGTGCATTGGTTTCGGTTCCATTATGACGAAGCAGTGTGTTCAGGTTAAGTTGTACTCATATATTTTTAGATGCAGATGATTTTTCTCATGTCTTATGTATTTCTTGTGAACCTTAGGTACTTTCTTTTTCTTTTCAATGCTCATAAACTCTATTTCCACTCCTGTCTTCATGCTTCTGTCTTGCTTTCACTGTAGATTAATTTTGGATGAATAACTCGAGCTGCTCCTTTAATTGTTGTCATACCTGCATGTGTGCATGTGAGTGCTCTTTTTGAATTGTGAAACACGACAAATATAGAATCAGCACTGCCTGATCTGGCACAGGAGGAAGTGCTGAGGGCACCAACAGTGACAGGGTTATTAGGTCACGCTACGTGAACAGCAACAGTTACCATCTAATTCATACGAGCGACAGCTCGGATGGAATCTGATTCGCTTCGCGCACTGAAGCCAAAATAAAGTGAAACCTGAATGAATGAAAAGCACCGCTGAGAGCGCCTCCATGTAAACACCGACTTACGGTAGGCTTTAAGGGGCTGACCCACAAACACAGAGCCCCGTCACCGTGTGGGTCTGAACGGGAGCAAATCTCTGCAGCAGGTTTAACATCTGGTGTTCAGACCAAAACAACCGAGGCCGTCGCAGCGGCGCAGTAATGAACAGGGAGTCCCAGTCACATGTTACTCTGAGTGCTTCTTCTAAATGTCTTACTGACACTGATAAAGGATGATTCTCTGCATCCGCTTGTCATCTTTAGTAACCAGCAGCCAATGAAACCTTTCCCCTCGCTCTCCACAGGGTCACATGACTGCCATCCTTCTCGCTCACCCACAGCTTGATTTCCCCGTTGATTCACCATCGCCTCTTTCGCTCTCCCTCTCTTCCTTTCTCTCTCTGTCTCTCTCTTTATCGATTACCCCGACAAGGACATTATGCCTGATGTATGACATTACATGGAGCAGAGACAATGGAGGGCAGAGAGATAAGTGATTATCACCTCGAGGTGTTGGAGGCTCCTTTGTGCAGAGCATATTGTGCAGTCTTTCTTTCACATCTTTGTACAAACAATTAAAAAAGGGGCAAAAATCAGTTCAGTGTGAGCAGCTAACCCTGTGTGCGTGGCCTCTTTCTCATCTACATAAAGGATTTAATAAGAATAACTAACGTCTGCATAGAAACGTTCTTACCCTGCACACGGTCGGATTGTTGAAACCTGCACACCAGACAGTTTGTTCTCATGTTTGTGAATCAGGATCATTTTAAACACATTTAAGGTGGAACATGAAGATGAAACAACAGAGACAAAGAAAAAGATCAGAATAAAAAGTGAAGCTTGGGCTGCAGAAACAGGGCTGCTGATGTTGTGTGCAGTGGGATGACGACTGTCAGAAGCTCAGTGCAAATACAGAACAAAACATCCATACGTGACAAATTAATCAGAGATGATAGTGTTTGTCCTCTTAATGAAGCGGTTTGGAGTGGATGTCACAGCTGAGTCACTTTTATCTAATGGGAACTTTGAAGTTTTGTGATATTTCACTGATATGATCGCCCCTTGTTGTTGTTGTTGGTCGTTTAATCCTGTTTCCACCTCTTTATTTTATCCCTAAATTATTTCCATGTGTGGTGGATACCTTTTAGCAATTTGAGGGAATTCCTTGTCGCCTTGAGGCGACTTTTGTTGTGATTTGGCGCTATATAAATAAAATTGAATTGAATTGATACTGCCAATAATTGTTAGAGCCCTGCAATAAACTGGTGACCTGCATAACTATGGCAACTGGGATGGACTCCAGCCCCCCCACGACCATGAACAGGATAAGTTTTGGAAGTAGAATAACTTCATTTACACTCTGTTTCCTTTGGTAGGTGAGCACCTCAAATGGTTCTCGAAGCTCCCGTGGACACAAAGGGTTAACGGGAGTCCCGCTCTCAGGGTAGGTTTGGTTTACAGCTGAGCTTCAAATTTCACCTGTTGCTATCGGCTCCACTACACCGCACACACATGCTGTTTGAGATCAGCCCTGAGGGGCTTTCTTATCCTTACAGTAACGCTGCTCTTTCATTCACTTTATGATGCAGAGCGACGGCGAGCTGCACACTGATTCGCTGACCTGTCAGTTACCAGCGAGGAAACAAACCGAACACGAGCGCACCGCTTCAAAGCCAGGTCAAATATTAAACATACAAAGATCTGAACACACAGTCCATAAAACATTCAAAAAACATTAAATAATCCATGAAGCTTGCACACATCCACGACAATAAACTCTAAAAGTGAGCATGTGTTCAGCTACGAGGGAAACACATCATGAGCTGAGTGTTCATTAATATTTAACAGCCTGGTGGCCTGAGAGATAAAAGAATTGTTCAGTCTGTTAGATCCTGCCTTTGGTGGTAGACATATCAGACTCTCCCCACAGACGATGAAGGGGACGGACCGACCGGCACCACACCAAAGAACTCACCAACCTCGTCTGGACGCCGGATCCTGAAGGTTCAACTGTGTTTACACTGAAATGAGTCAGACTGAAGTCTTTCGTTTGAGAATAAGGTGGCCAGCAAACAGTGGACTAAAGGATGGAAGTACAGTCGGCTCTGTGTAGAAGATCCTGAAACTTGTCTGGCTGCTGATTGTTCAGAAGTCTGAGAGGAAATGATCGTAATTCTCAGTGGAGATATGAGCTCATTAAACTCTTTCATAATGACTTTATGATCTCTGTCACTCGTTTCAGATAGATTAGTTTTATACATATTAAACAGGTTTAAGGTGAATGTTGATCACACAGGATTCCCTCTTTACAGTTTTTTCTGATGGCTTGAGCACATTTTTTGTAACTATTGGCTATTCTTGCAAAACTCTACACACAAATAAGAAAACTCTTCACCCAATCAGCAAAACATTGTAGTTTTCTTGTAAAAGCAAATAACCTTTGCTTAACTCACCACACCTTTGTAAAAATGGTATCTTTGTATCAGACAGTAAACACAAGCCATCACATTAATAAGCACACAATGCACCAACTACACACTGATGGTATGAATGAAAAACACATCTGGCTTTTGCTTTCTCTGTGCACAAGGTCGGCCATGTCAGTTTGAGCTCATACTTTTGTCATAGATCCGTAAGCATAGAGGGATCCAAACTTCAAGTACTGGTGTTTAATCACACACATCAAAACAAACAAGTGTTTATTTCCAAGTCAAAACGAAATAGTAATTTCACTGAGGAAAAAAAAGAAATCAGTCTACATTGTGTCGTCTCTGTGGATCTGGCCACAAAATTTCGTCTACATCACATGAAATGTCCTCTAGTCCAGCGGTCACCAACCTTTTTTGTGCCACGGACCAGTTTATGCCAGACAATATTTTCACGGACCGGCCTTTAAGGTGTCGCGGATAAACACAAAATAAAACTAGTACCGGTACCAAAAAAAAGAAGATTTATTCATAACACACGTGAAAAGACGCAGGAAAAGCGAGTTAACGATAAAAACGATAACAAAATAACGCTGAAAACCGATAAAAACCCTGGAAACCATACATTTCACACCTGAGCCTCAACTCTCGCGGCCCGGTACCAAACGACTCACAGGCCGGTACCGGTCCGAGGCCCGGGGGTTGGGGAGCGCTGCTCTAGTCCAAGGCACAGGGGAAAATATCTTCTGGAATTTTACATCTATGGTATTGTTGTGTTTCTCATTAGCAACACATTAGCACCCTTTCTTGCCAGCCACGCTGTGGAGTACTTGGACGCGTGTGATGGAGCATTGTCCTGCATGAAAATCATGTTTTTCTTGAAGGATGCAGACTTCTTCCTGTACCACTGCTTGAAGAAGGTGTCTTCCAGAAACTGGCAGTAGGACTGGGAGTTGAGCTTGACTCCATCCTCAACCCGAAAAGGCCCCACAAGCTCATCTTTGATGATACCAGCCCAAACCAGTACTCCACCTCCACCTTGCTGGCGTCTGAGTGGGACTGGAGCTCTCTGCCCTTTACCAATCCAGCCACGGGCCCATCCATCTGGCCCATCAAGACTCACTCTCATTTCATCAGTCCATAAAACCTTAGAAAAATCAGTCTTGAGATATTTCTTGGCCCAGTCTTGACGTTTCAGCTTGTGGTTCTTGTTCAGTGGTGGTCGTCTTTCAGCCTTTCTTACCTTGGCCATGTCTCTGAGTATTGCACACCTTGTGCTTTTGGGCACTCCAGTGATGTTGCAGCTCTGAAATATGGCCAAACTGGTGGCAAGTGGCATCTTGGCAGCTGCACGCTTGACTTTTCTCAGTTCATGGGCAGTTATTTTGCGCCTTGGTTTTTCCACACGCTTCTTGCGACCCTGTTGACTATTTTGAATGAAACGCTTGATTGTTCGATGATCACGCTTCAGAAGCTTTGCAACTTTAAGACTGCTGCATCCCTCTGCAAGATATCTCACTATTTTTGACTTTTCTGAGCCTGTCAAGTCCTTCTTTTGACCCATTTTGCCAAAGGAAAGGAAGTTGCCTAATAATTATGCACACCTGATATAGGGTGTTGATGTCATTAGACCACACCCCTTCTCATTACAGAGATGCACATCACCTAATCTGCTTAATTGGTAGTAGGCTTTGGAGCCTACACAGCTTGGAGTAAGACAACATGCATGAAGAGGATGATGTGGACAAAATACTCATTTGCCTAATAATTCTGCACTCCCTGTATAGTGCTTAGGCTGACTGCAAAGTGAACTAATTATCTAAAGAAGTTTTCACATGTGACACTGTGTCAGACAGTTGGCAAAATAGTGTAAATAATGGCCATAAATGTGTATAGTTTTGGTACGAGTGTGTTGATCCTTTGCAAATTGAGTGTAAAGCAGTGAGTTGTGTTTACAGTTCTGCAAAAAGAGTGCTGTGCAGTGGATTGTAGCTACAGGTTTGCAAAGTGTGTGTTACAAAATGGCAAACTGAGTGCAAAGCAGTGTTTGTGCTTTTAGTTTTGCAAACTCAGTGAGTGGTTTTGCTATAAGTATTAATAGTTTTAGAAATTGTGCTATAAGAATCACAGTTTGGGTTTAAGCATTCAGAAAAAACTGTAACTGTATTTTTGGTGACAAACAAAGGTTCCCAGCTGTTCCCTGATGTTTCCCAATCAGACTCTAAAACAGACTAATAACACAAACATACTGCAGTCCATTCAGATTCAGTCTGAGTAGGAAATACTCTTCGCTGTGGACATCCCAGTCATCGTGAAAACGCCACCGTGAGCCACTAAGATGTTTACAGGACTGCAGTTGGATGGTTGTGAATAACCACAGCACACGATCACCAACATTGTTTGGGTCAAAAATAATCTCTTCAGTCTTTTTCACTTTCAAAGTGAGGAGCTCTGAGTCACAGCAGACAAATGCCTCGTACTTCAGAAAGGACGCTTGTACTGCAGAGAGTACGGTCAACGCAGCAGTATTTTAAAAAGTAACTGTGTGAATGAGTACACAGGGCAGGTCTCTACGGTCGCTGATGACACGACTTAGATTTTTAATCTTTTCCTGGAAATTAGCGATAACTTTATTTATTTATTACACTTTTACTTTATTTTGTCTCTTTAATTTTCAAGCTGAGCTAAACGTTTGTTTGTTTTTAACGATGTTATTGTTTTATTGCTTCATGAATCTTTTATGATTGCGTGTGTGATGCTGAGCTGGGTTTAACACACTGTCACTGCGTGAATGCTTTCTGTTGCAAACAGCCACCTGTTTGAAATAAAAACAGATGCATGTTTGCAGCTGCAGACGGAGCATGTCGGTGTGTGAGAATCCTGGAAAACCAGAATCCGACTGAAGCTGCTCTGCTCGCTTCCAGCTCGATTTTCGCTCCGGTTTGTAAGAGGAGCACACGGCTCAAAATAACCCCGGTTACATGGTGCAGCCTCTCGGCCCATCCTCTGTGCTGCTCGCTGCTCTGCATCCTGAATGAACCTGAAGTGTTAAACTCATCACTTCCTGTGTGGGAGGAAGAGACACCTTCAGCTTTAGTAACCGACTTATGAAAATAACCACAACTGGCACACTCCACAGCTTATTATTGCTTCTCGCTGTTTTCGCTTTGGTTGATGGGCGTGAATCTGCTGGATGTTTGCGCCGGCAGTTTGAGGTCGGCTCCGCGAGTCCTGATGTTTAACAGTTACGGTGCATGTGAAGCGTGTTCTGTGTGTGCATCTCACAGAGGCTCAGCCTTCGTTCTGCAGCTTTACGAGGCCGTAGCCCGGGGCTCCACATTTACTGCAGAAATTCTCTTTGTAAGAACAAGCTGAGACAATGAGGAGCTCGCAGGCCCCGCTGCTCCTCCTCAGCTCCTCCTCTACGCCTTCAACTGCACTCCTCCTCCTCTAACCTACACCAAGGAAACACTCCTGCTTCCACAGTGCCTCAGTGTAAGGCAGCAACACCCAACCAGACACTAATGTGGCCTCTAAATGTAAGACGTGTCTTGTCAGGCTCACAGATGTGAATAAGGTGTAGCTGCTGACAGATAACGGTTCTACAGACCAACTACATTAAGAAGTTACAGTTGATCAGTCAGGAGATGTGATTCACTTCTTGCTGGTTTCCTTTTCAATTCAATTCAATTCAATTCAATTTTATTTATATAGCGCCAAATCACAACAAAAGTCGCCTCAAGGCGCTTTATATTGTACAGTAGATAGCACAATAATAAATACAGAGAAAAACCCAACAATCATATGACCCCCTATGAGCAAGCACTTTGGCGACAGTGGGAAGGAAAAACTCCCTTTTAACAGGAAGAAACCTCCGGCAGAACCAGGCTCAGGGAGGGGCGGCCATCTGCTGCGACCGGTTGGGGTGAAAGAAGGAAAACAGGATAAAGACATGCTGTGGAAGAGAGACAGAGATTAATAACAGATATGATTCGATGCAGAGAGGTCTATTAGCACATAGTGAGTGAGAAAGGTGACTGGAAGGGAAAAACTCAATGCATCATGGGAATCCCCGGCAGCCTACGTCTATTGCAGCATAACTAAGGGAGGATTCAGGGTCACCTAGTCCAGCCCTAACTATATGCTTTAGCAAAAAGGAAAGTTTTAAGCCTAATCTTGAAAGTAGAGATAGTGTCTGTCTCCTGAATCCAAACTGGAAGCTGGTTCCACAGAAGAGGGGCCTGAAAACTGAAGGCTCTGCCTCCCATTCTACTTTTAAATACTCTAGGAACAACAAGTAGGCCTGCAGTGCAAGAGCGAATTGCTCTAATAGGGTGATATGGTACTACAAGGTCATTAAGATAAGATGGGGCCTGATTATTTAAGACCTTGTATGTGAGGAGCAGGATTTTGAATTCAATTCTGGATTTAACAGGAAGCCAATGAAGGGAAGCCAAAACAGGAGAAATATGCTCTCTCTTTCTAGTCCCTGTCAGGACTCTTGCTGCAGCATTTTGGATTAGCTGAAGGCTTTTCAGCGAGTTTTTAGGACATCCTGATAATAAAGAATTACAGTAGTCCAGCCTGGAAGTAATAAATGCATGAACTAGTTTTTCAGCATCACTCTGAGACAGGATATTTCTAATTTTAGAGATTTACTTTTCACATGCTTAAACATTTCTAGGTTCGTATCTACACCTTCATCTGGAAATTTTACCTATATGACATCATCAGAAGGAAATCTGATAACAGAAGGACTGTAATACGAGAGATTTGATTTGAAGCAGAAACCATGTTGTTTCTGAAACTCTGCTTATTCACCGTGTGGCTTAAATGCCAGCGAGCCCAAACCCTCAGTGCTTTACTGGTGACTCCGATCATTTCAAGTTAAATCCCAAAGTACGAGTCAGAGAGAAGAAGGATTTCTTTTTTCCAGAATTCATGTCAAATATTTTGATTTTCAGACACACCAGCAGCCAAGAAGCTGGAGTCTCTCACCAGCTTTGGACAGATTGTCCTGAGAAATGGTTCATTTTGTAACATTTTTTGACATTTTTTAAATGAATCACCTGCAAAAATACCAACGTCGCCATCAGCAAACACAGTTTGTGACCACTGGCAAAGATGAGCTCCACAGACCCTCAGCCACCCAGCCCACTCACCTCATATCAAAACTGCTGCTGTGGCTCATTTATGCACAAGGTGTCCTCTGGTGCATGATGCACAGCGTTACTGCGTTACAGACACGAGTCAGTCTCACCGCGTCGCAGCGTTACCGTGTGTGTTTTAGCCCAGGCCTATGATGTTACTCTAACACTAACCAAGTTATTTTAGTGCTTAACTCTAACCCGCAGCATAAAGCTCAAAGCACAAGAGGATCATCTCCAGCCTGAAAACCTGCAGCTTCTTCCACCTCCACCCCTCCAGCCTCCAACCACAGACTGTAAAACCGTGACCTCTGCTGCCCGTGTCACTGTCACCATCAGGACACGATGCCAAAGGACGGGGAGATGCAGGAAGCCTGCGAAGTTATATTATTATGGTCTGGATGAGAATGCGTTGTCTGGACCTCTGATTGGTGAAGGCCCCGTCAGAGCCTCTGCTGGAAGTGATGAAGAGCATAACGTAACACGCCGCCTCACCAGCAGCTTATTTTCTACTGCTGATTTCATTACTTCCTGTTTACAGAGTCTGTTTTTTTATCTTCAGCCTTTTTCACACATGAACTCCAGACGTCGGTGGAAGAATCAGGTCAAGTCATTGTTCAGAGTTATCCTTTCTCACATGTAGCACACAGCAGGAAGTAGTCTGCTTCTCACTGCTGGAAATGCTCGGTGTGGTTTGGACGCTGCCTGACTGGAGGGCTCGCGGGAGCCGGAGGAGCGCCTCCGTCCACAGCAGCTCGGGGCTGCAGCGCATGTGTGAAAGCAGCGTTTCTTTAAGCTGCTCATTTTCTTGGCTCATTATCACATCAAAGGTGGAGTTTAAGTCAAAGCTCGAGTTTGAGTCGAGGCTGTTTCCCCAGATTTTGGTGAATTTGAAAAGTTACTTTTTAACAAAGGCTGGGCTTAATCTGAAAACGGTCCAATCAGGAGCCGCAGAGCAGCTGCTGAAGGGAAGCTGAGGTGAGAGCATGTGGTCAGCCCTGCACTGCCCTTATTGTTTTTATTCATTAGCAGGAAATTACAGAGGACTCGCTGCACAACAAAGAGTGTGTTCTTCCTTTTTAAGACCGGGGCTTGATGGTATCGCACCAACTGATTTTTTTCTTTTCGTGCCTTCAGCCTCAACTAATGTTGACTCAGGAAATATCACTCGAAGGTATTTATTACACCTCACACAGCTCCCTCTGCAGACACTGGAAGCAGAAACATGCTCTCCTTACACAGAAGAGCTGCTGTAATCTCCCAGGAATAAACACAAACAGCTGAGGTGGTACAGGGGATGAAACTACCTTTGTGTTTCCTATAAGGTTATTTAGGGCAGAGTTTATCACACGTTCAGTCTAAAAAGGGGCAGACTGCTTTATTTTCCCAACATAATCGACTCTGTATAAATGTGGCTTTCCACAAAATAGATGAATATCCACATTAAAAAGCATCAGGCAGAAGTCATCAAGGAGTCAGAAAACTGTGAAGCTGTAATTGAATCTTTATTTAAAAGTGATCCACCAACTGTTCTCACGGCTTCTCCCCAAACTGTCCCTTTAAAGAGTAAAGCTTGTTGTTGGAGACGTTAAATATAGACTTCAAATTTAAAAAGAACAGAGAAAAAGCAGAAAAGCAGCCTCACTTCTACAAATGCTTCTTTCACTCTTTAACACATGCACTCCCACAGTCTGACATGACCCATTTCCACTCATATTAAGGCATTACCTGCCTTTGTGCTGGATGCATTAGCATTAAAAGAGGACCAGTGTGAGGACTGTGAGGCGGGTCTGTGGCTCTGCTCATAACAATAGGAGGTGTTTGGTCCAAACCCCTGCTGGGGGCTGCTGGTGGGAGAGCCGGGGGAGGTGGAGACCGGGCAGGGATGTGGGTTGGGAGCACTGCCTCTGCTCAGAGGCGTCACACAAAGAAGTCTTCTTCAGAACTCCATCTACATGAAACAGACAACAGGTAGAAGCTGGAAATATGCACAAGAAATGCAGGCAAATGTGTCTCCTTACTGACATCTAGTGGCAGATAAGGGAAACTGCAACCACAATTTACAGTTAATGTCGCTTTCACAACCTCCCAGTGTGTGTGTGTGTGTGTGTGTGTACGGGTTTCTACTATCCTGGTGGGGACGGCAACCTGACATTTACTATACTGGTGGGGACTTTCTGCAACGTGGGGACCTGGATTTGGGTCCCCACGGGGTTGAAAGCAATTTTCACACTCAAAATGTGGTTTTAGTGTCAGGGTTACAATTAGGTTATGGTTAGGTTTAGGGTAAGGGTCAGGGTTAGGCATTCATTTTTGATGGTTAGGGTTAGGGTAAGCGGCTAGGGAAACCATTATGTCAATGGGATGTCCCCACGAGGATAGCAAACAAGCTTGTGTGTGTGTGTGTGTGTGTGTGTGGCTGAAAAATGAAGCACATGAAGTGAGTAAACGTCCAGTTCCTCTAACGTCCACCAGAGGCTGGGCAGTGAGTCCGTCTCCACAGACTGTAGTTTGCATGAAAGATGCTACTTGCATGCAAACACAGGAACTGGAAACCTGTAGTTTCAAAGTAAAAGTTGTACCTGCAGGTGATGTCATGATATGTTTGTGTTGCAGCAGTGTACACGTCTTTGTGACTGCTTTCACCTATCAACAGCCAGGAACTGCTCGCTAACTGTGACCAGAGGTTAGGAGGCAGCCTGAATGCTCATGTTGAGGCTTTAAAATACCAAGTGACAGTGGCTGCATCCGTCTTTTATATACAGTCTTTACCGTGAGTGTTTTTTCTGGCTGATTTTATATTAAAACCAGTTTTTCAGATAAAAGACGTAAAACTGGTGCACAGAGCACCAAAGTCCCGTTCTGATCAGTAGTCCTTTTATTTCAGACTGTATGTAAAGGATGGACATAACCACTGTGACATCATCCACTGGTTTATGGAGTAGACATGTTGATTCTGCTGTGAAGGTGTACAAGGTTGTTTGTCCGTCCCGTGCCTGAAATCACAGCATGAAGGAAAACTGTCGCCCAGAAAAATTCAGCGTATGAAGATGAATCCGTGTCCAGCTCTGAGACCTTCCTGGAGGAACCCATCAGTCTCAGCTTGTGTGGTGAATCTGCTCCTCTCCCAGTGACACAACAAGCCTTTATCTCCCAGCTGAAAGGCCCAGTTACTGAGTGGGAATGATGGGAAAAGATAATGCGCCCTTCTCTGCACAATTACTGATGAACTGTAGCGCTGTTGTGGAGCTGTGCAGCTGCTACTCATGCATGTGAGCGGGAAGGTCTGCGCCGAGGTTCCCAGAGCCGCTGCGGGGCCGACGGTGCGTTCAGGTCACGTGGGGAGAAGCAGACCAGGACCACTTTGGTAAAAGCCTCAGTTTCACCACAGACGCTTTAACGCTCACAGACTGGACGAACATAACAAAAGCTTAAGATGATCGTTTGTAAGTGAGGGCGTGATTTTAACAGTGTGACTGGTTGTTCTGTTTATCACTCATCTGTGAGCTCACCACAGTTAAATACCTCAGCTGATATTTGATGGGTGACACGAATTCATTCATGATTATTCATCATTGTCACAGGATACGTTCCTCTAATTTTGGTGATTTTATCACTTTTCTCTTTGGTTTTATATGAGTGACCAGGACCAGTGAAACTGAGCCCATCACATGGGACAGGGAGCGAATAAATCTTGAATAACAGCAAGTTTTAATGAAACACTGAACTCAGACCTACTCTGAGTCTGGACAGTCTGTCAGACTTATGAACATGAGGATAACAGCAGATATATGTCCACACAGGCAGAATCCAGCTGTTGTATTAGCATGAAGAGCAGTGCTACAAGTCAGACACTGATACCTCCGTGTTTTTAAATCATCAGTTTGTGGAGGCTTGGTTGAGTCGGTGGTGACTGTGGCCACTCGCTGGCTCTGCCCCGGCATCATCCTGAGATTTGATTTGGTGAAAGATCCCACGACTTCTGATGGACTCCTGCTGGCCCATGTTCCCTGCAACAGCGTGCTTACATCACTGAGCACTGCTCAGACCCGTGAATGTAAAAGCCAAAAAGGAATCCAGTGAAGGATACATGTTGATGTCAGTAATGTTTTAAGTTATGAGTATTTGTATATTATGTCATGGATTTTATCTTTTATGTTGCATTTGCAGCATTTTGGGATGTTTTGAGTTTATTCTGCTGCTTCTCAGAGAGACTTTCAGGTTAAATAGTAAATATAAAATAAAATAAAATAAGAACTAGACACTGAGCTGTTTAGTTACTGTTGCGAGTAAATAAAAATAGTCTGATATCTGTAGAAGAAGCACTTCTGTTCCTTTATCACAGTTTTTGATGCAGAACTTTGTCATTGTTGGTATTGTTGTTGCTGGTTTTTCAGCAGGTTTTAGTCATAACGCCAAGTTCAGCACAATCAATAAATGTGAACCTTTGACGATCCTGGAACCTCACATTTATATTATAACAGTCCATAAGTAACGTGTGTATTTGCAGTGTGAGGGGAGTTTTTCCATCATTCAAGAAAGCGGAGCAGTCTGCTCTGTGGCCCTTCGGAGCAGCTGAGTCTGGGTTTAGGTGGACGCCAAAGACAGAACGAGGGAATTTTCTACGAATCAAACCAGCAAAATCAAAATCTTCTTCTCCCACTTTAAAAAGTTCACAGTAAAAAGCCTGAATACGTTTTTAGGGAAACTGAAAGCCGCAGCAGGTACAGAGGGGATTTCCTCAGACAGCCAGCTGATAACAGCGAGCAGATAAAGAGGGAAAAGTCCCGACTAACAGTTCCCCGTGAGATCAGAGAAAGTCTGAGGGAGCTGCAGAGCAGGAAATGCCTGAATGGACACATAAAAACGCGTCTGACAGAGCTGCACCGCGTCCTACAAAGTAAAAGTGAAGAAATGAAAATTAGGTTTGAAACAGGAAGTGGCTCAAGTGTAACTTCCTGTTCAGGCTGCAGTAAGAATAATGAACTCTGTTCCCCTGTCTGCAACGTCTCAAACCGACTCGACCTGAGCGGCAGCACCAACAGCACGCCAAATTTAGCTCGGCGTCTGTTGAGCAACAGGTTAACTCTGAGAGAAACGCACCAACATAAACACTATTCTGCCTGGTGATTACATTCCATTTCCACTGAACAAATATTAGCTTCACAACTGAGAAATTCAGGTCTGCGTTTCCTGTTTTGCAGCACTTTGGCTGACTCACAGGTCAGAAGCATAAAGACACCTGATACTTTAATCCAAGCCCCTGAAAAGGTGTCAGTGCTTGCTTCCTGTGTAGTTAGGGGAGCATAGATTGTGCACATCCTGCAGATACTGGACAATCAAAAATTCCCCACTTGTGGGACTAATAAAGGTTTATCTTATCTGAGTAACGTGCAGCTGCAGAGGGAGCACTGTGCTGCAGTCCCACAAGCAGCCACTAGGATCAACTGGCAGTGAGGCTCAGCCTGTGACGGCCTGAGTTAGCTGCTGCAGGAGTTTGGCAAACATGGCGTCCAATAATGCGCAATAATGAGTCTTAATTAAGGCTAAACAATCAAAAACAACCAAAAGATTAAGACTAGCAACCAAACACAGCCGAGAGTCAGAGCGCAGCTCAAATAAACACGTTTACGGCCTGATGCAAAAAAGAACAGGTGATGTTTTTATTCCTCACCTGTTTAACTTGTCTTCAAGTTTGCATTATTAGGGGCGTGGCCTCTTTGACTGACAGGTGAATCGTAACACAGGCAACTGCAGGTGCTAGCTGTCTGCTAGGCTTCACCTCCGCTAACTTTAGTCCCTGAGCTGTTGGTGCTGATGAGTGAAACTAAGACTGTATGATTCATGAAGACTCCACTAAACCAAAGTATCAGCTTGTTCTTTCAGGTTTAGAATAAATTTAGTTTAACAGAGCCTTTAAACACCTACAGTGTCAGACAGGTCACAGTGTAACAGTGAGCACACACACGATCTGATATCGTCGTGTTGGTGTTGTTCCCAGATCATCATACTAAATGTTGTTCCAGGATCAACATTGCAAGTGACCAATCAGAATGTTGTGACGTCATACTTTTGCGACTTCGGGAAAAATCGCCGTAAAATAAAAAACTGTACTTAAGCTGCGAGAAACCGCCTCTGTCCGCCGATCAATGGACCCTGACCCTTTAATAAACGGTAAGCAGAATTGATATTGTCCTTGCAACATTAGAATTTCATAAATGCACGAATGGCTTGGCGCGCAAAAGAATAACGTCACAACAATGTGATTGGTCACTTGCAATGCTGAACCTGGAACAACATTTTCATGATGATCTGGGAACAACACCAACACATCACATCATCCGTGAGCACAGGGACAGCTCACGCCCGTCTCAGCCGTCTGTTTCAGATGTTTTGGGTTTGTGTAGAAATGTATTTGAAATCCTGCACAGAGAGAGAGAGCGGCTCTGTTTCACTCTGTTGTATTTTTTGCCTCTGAGTTTAAGTTTGATGTAAATAAAACAATGAAATGTGAAGCTGAACGTGATCGCACAGATGACCTTTGTATTTCTGCTGTTTTATGGAGATGTGACAGCTTAGTCTGTGTGTTTTAATTGTTTTGTGCACTTATTATTACAAGGTATGTTTTCCTAGTGCAAGGGTCTGCAACCTTTTACACCCAAAGAGCCACTTGGATCCGGTTTCCACGCAAAAGAAAACACTGGGAGCCGCAAATACTTTTTGACATCTAAAATGAAGATAACACTGTATATATTGTTTTCTACCTTTGTGTGAACACCTAAGGTGTGCTGCCTATGAAATCCATGAAGTGCTACAGAGAAAATTACATTTTATTTATGTAATCAACACATTTTGAACTCTTAAAGAAATATAACAACAGCAAAGACACCCAGCTGAACTAAAATGATCCATGTAGCAAACAAAAACTATTGTCAGCCGCCTCCCTTATATCTCCTTTGGGCTGTTGGAGCCTTGACCTGACTTTTAAAAAATAATTGGTAAAAAAGCTCTATGCTGCTGAAAAATGAAAAATAGATATTTGCAAAATTCTGCCTAAATATGTATTTTACCTGGTTAATGCGTGCGGCGGGGGCGTGGTCTGCAGCGCCGCTGCAGGGGAGGCGGACGCACCTGAGCGGACGCACCTGAGCTGCACCCGCAATCACGCCTCGCCGCCTCCCTGCTGTTGTTGGTGGAGGTGTGTGTCGGGCTGTGAGCTGCGAAGCTACAGCCGGCTGTATGCGTACAGCAACCGTGTGTGAAAAGTGCTCAATAAAGAGATGCTGAAAAGCGCGTTCATGGAAACATCGTCGGGTCTGCCGTTATGTGTTTACAATGGGACTTCTGCTCCTGAACCTCTGCGCACAGTGTCTGCTAATCGGTGCTGTGCGAAGTCAGTTTACGCAGGACTCTAAGCTGTCTTCTGTCGTCTGTGAGGCGTGAGCGTGTTTGTCTTTAACATAGTTCACGGTGGAGCTGCTGACATAATGTGGATCCGAAGATCCATAACTGGCCTACCTGGGGTTGAAAGTCTCGGTAAATGCACGGTGTTTCTGCGGGTATACCGGCTTCCGCGAGTGTGACGCTTATATTGAGCGAGGAAAAAATAATAGAATATAATTTTATTTTTATATTTCAATATCACAATAATCTTCCAATTTAGAACTACAAGTTTAAAAGAACTAACATAAATAAAATACACTTCAGCGAAATACTTCTAATTTATTTTCCCAAACCAGGCGGAGCCGCAGTATAAGGACTAAAGAGCCGCATGCGGCTCCGGAGCCGCGGGTTGCCGACCCCTGGTCTAGTGTATCCAGCCCCGGCCTCTGAGCGACGCTGAGTTTGCTCCAGAAGTTGTTACCAGTGTTTCATATCTGAGCTTTCAGAAGACATAAAATTAGTTTCCCATCTTTCCCTCGTGAACATTCTATATTTGTTTATCATAATTATTTGCAGAGGGCTGCACAGTGTTTGCAGCAGTAAAGCGACACTCGAGCGTGTCCCTAAGACTCAGTCTTGTTTTTTTATGCTATAAATTGCATTTTTGGGCTCTTCTTCTACTTTTTACGTTGCAGTGAAGCTTCAGTCAGAGTGAGGCCTAAAGCGAGACCCTGTACGTTAAATAATGAGTATCCGCATGTTAAAACACGACTCGGCGTCCGTACAGTACGGGATGAACTGGAAACTAAACCGCACTCGTCAGAACGAGCTCATACGAGAAGCTTTAATTTACTTTTACTGAATGATGTCCACTTTCTGCCCACACGCTTAGTCGTGAACCTGTTTTCATTCATGAATGCTGATGATGTTTGTGTGCGGAGGTGATGCGTTTCCAGTGTTTGTGAGACTTTTAGCAGCTAAGAGCCCTGCAGTGGTTAACAACTGTGTTTACACAGGATTCAAATCTGTCACTTAATGAGAGCTCGGTCGTTTATTATAAACTGAGTATAACTCAGAGTAACGCTCTCATTTAAGCCCGAAGCAACAAGTTTGATCTTTTTTTCAGTCGGTATTAACCAACACTATGGTCTATAAAACGAGGACTTCTTTACATTTTATGAAATCTACTTTCTGATAGTGAGTTTCCTGTTTACGTTTGAAGATAACATCTGTCTGACTTCCTGGAGATTTTCTTGAATTACTGTCCCATTTCCAGCAGCCTCCTGCCCTTCTGCGCCTTTAGATCTGAGTCAGCGATTAAAACTTTTATTTCCATTTATAGTATTTGTGACTCTGACGGGGATCGTATGTATTTCTCACCATGTTTCCTACGTTCCTCTAACCCATTTATTTATCTGGGCCTGCTGTCCGGCTGTATGTGTGTACATTTACATACATTTCTGCCTGCTTCCTGTTTGAGAGCATTTTCTGTGTGATTTTAAAAGAAGTAACAAAAACAGCCACACTGTGTCACTCGTACTGGGACTGCGTGGAGTTTAAACTGGACCTGATCTGATTGTCTCTCTTTTTGGAGGTCAGCAGGTTAAACTGAGGTCCTGACCTCATCACAATGCAGCTGAACTGAGCATGCTCAGTGGGCTCACACACAGAGGCAGACAGATGTCCCCGGCTGCAGCGCACAGCCCATTAGCTGTGTTTAATTATTGATCTCTGAAGAGTCCCGCAGCAGGCAGATGGACACGCACACGCACACACACACACGCAAACTCACACGCGCGCGCACGCACACGCGCACACACACGTTATGATGTCATCAGCTGGTGTGTGTATTCATATTACAGTTTTTGCCCGTTGCTTGAACACTATAAAGCAGGGGTCCCCAATCTCAGTCCATGAGGGCCGGGGTCCCTGCAGGTTTTAGATGTGTCCTTGATCCATCACAGCTGATTTAAATGGATAAATTACCTTCTCAACATGTCTTGATGTTCTCCAGAGGCCTGGTAATGAGCTAATCATGTGATTCAGGTGTGTTGACCCAGGGTGAGATCTAAAACATGCAGGGACACCGGCCCTCGTGGACTGGGATTGGGGACCCCTGCTATAAACCCATGCTTAGACTAAAGTAACACAACTTGAAGCTTTTGTTACCATACCTCAAACACATGTACCCATACCTTAAACAAAAGCGCTGCTTTGCACTCTAGTTGTAAGTATGCAACACACTTACTCCTTCATGCAACACACATGGTCCTGCATACTACACTCTATTTCATACATAAGACACTTCGTTCAAAAATGAAATTTCAGGGTGCCATTTGGAAAACACATGTATCCAAAATACAAAACACATCGGGTAATTGCAACCACTCAAATACACACCTGAAGGCACTTACTTGCAAAACTGAACACCAATCAGCCAACTACAAAAAGCCCTCAGTTTAGCCATTTCAAGAACTTTGCAAGCATGGATAGAGGGAGAGCAAGAGGAGGAGGAGGACGAGGACGAGGACGAGGACGACGAGGAGGACGACGAGGAGGACGAGGACGTCGAAAGAGGCCATGCACGGACCCATATTTCTGATGATATAAGAGCAACTTTGGTGGACCATGTCATCAACCATGGCCTGACCATGAGGGAAGCTGGGCAGAGAGTCCACCCACATCTAATCCGCTTCACAGTGGCATCTGTAATAAGAACATTCTGACTAGAAAACAGGTACGTCGTCACCTCTCTACCTTCTACTCTACTCAGGTGGTTCTTATAGCACTGTTCTACAGTATATCACATGACCATATCAAGTGTACAGGGTATTGCAGGGTGCTAATGCTCCTTTTGCAGCCACAGTGGTAGTTTTTGTGAAACATACCATGATTACTTATATTGAAGTACAGTGTTGTACAGTGGATGATACAGTATATACAGTAAAGTACTGTAAGAAAAATAAGCAAACCGATGACAATATGTGGTTGTACGTCTCTAGAATGACTCGAAGACCTTCTGGGGGTGGACGCCAACGCCTGTTCACACAACAGTGTGTCATAGATAATTGGCAAACCTTCTGGAGGAAACCTGGTCTTGTTAGGAGAGACGGCATCCATCCCACTTTGGATGGAGCAGCTCTCATTTCTAGAAATATGGACCAATTTATTAAACCCCCCAAAATATGACTATCCAGAGTTGGGACCAGGAAGCAGAGTTGCAGTCTTACACGCCTCTCTGCAGCTTCTCTCCTCCTGCTACCCCCCCAAAAACCCATCTCCATTGAGACTGTGTCAGCTCCCAAAAAGACAAAAAACAAACCAAAAACCAGCAATAAACAACTTAAACATAAAAAATCACAAAGAAAGAACAATACAGTATCCACATCTGAACCAAAGAGTAAAACAGTGAAATGTGGATTATTAAATATTAGGTCTCTCTCCTCCAAGTCTCTGTTAGTACATGACTTAATAATTGATCAACAAATCGATTTACTCTGCCTTACAGAAACCTGGTTGCAGCAGGATGAGTATGTTAGTTTAAATGAATCAACACCCCCGAGTCATTCTAACTACCAGAAATCTCGAAGCACAGGCCGAGGGGCGGTGTGGCAGCAATTTTTCACACCAGTCTATTAATTAACGAAAGACCAAGACAGACTTTTAATTCATTTGAAAGCCTGATGCTTAGCCTCGTCCACCCCAGCTGTAAAACTCAGAAACCAGTCTTACTTGTTATCATCTATCGTCCACCTGGGCCTTACACAGAGTTTCTCTCTGATTTCTCAGACTTTTTATCTGATTTAGTGCTCAGCTCAGATAAAATAATTATTGTGGGTGATTTTAACATCCATGTAGATGCTAAAAATGACAGCCTCAACATGGCATTTAATCTGTTATTAGACTCAATTGGCTTCTCTCAAAATGTAAAAGAACCCACCCACCACTTTAATCACACTCTAGATCTTGTTTTAACGTATGGCATAGAAACTGAACATGTAACAGTGTTTCCTGAGAACCCTCTGCTGTCTGATCATTTCCTGATAACATTTACATTTACAATAATTGATTACACAGCAGTGGAGAGTAGACTTTATCAAAGTAGATGTCTTTCTGAAAGTGCTGTAACTAAGTTTAAGAATATAATCCACCCACTGTTATCATCTTCAATGCCCTGTACCAACATAGAGCAGAGCAGCTATCTGAACGCTACTCCAACAGAGGTCGATTATCTTGTTAATAATTTTACCTCCTCACTACGTACGACTCTGGATGCTGTAGCTCCTGTGAAAACTAAGGCCTCAAATCCAAAGTCCCTGACTCCGTGGTATAATTCTCAAACACGTAGCCTAAAGCAGATAACTCGTAAGCTGGAGAGGAAATGGCGTGTCACAAATTTAGAGGATCATCATTTAGCCTGGAGAAATAGTTTGCTGCTTTATAAGAAAGCCCTCCGCAAAGCCAGAACATCTTACTATTCGTCACTGATTGAAGAAAATAAGAACAACCCCAGGTTTCTCTTCAGCACTGTAGCCAGGCTGACAAAAAGTCAGAGCTCTACTGAGCCAACAATCCCTTTAACGTTAACTAGTAATGACTTCATGAACTTCTTCACAAATAAAATTTTTATCATTAGAGAAAAAATTACCAATAATCATCCCACAGATGTAACATTATCTACAGCTACTTTTAGTACCATCAATGTTAAGTTAGACTCTTTTTCTCCAATTGATCTTTCTGAGTTAACTTCAATAATTAATTCCTCCAAACCATCAACGTGTCTTTTAGACCCCATTCCTACAAAACTGCTCAAAGAGGTCCTGCCATTAATTAATGCTTCAATCTTAAATATGATCAACCTATCTCTAATAATCGGCTATGTACCACAGGCCTTCAAGGTGGCTGTAGTTAAACCTTTACTTAAAAAGCCATCTCTAGACCCAGCTGTCTTAGCTAATTATAGGCCAATCTCCAACCTTCCTTTCATATCAAAAATCCTTGAAAGAGTAGTTGTCAAACAGCTAACAGATCATCTGCAGAGGAATGGCTTATTTGAAGAGTTTCAGTCAGGTTTCAGAGCTCATCACAGCACAGAAACAGCTTTAGTGAAGGTTACAAATGATCTTCTTATGGCCTCTGACAGTGGACTCATCTCTGTGCTTGTCCTGCTAGACCTCAGTGCTGCATTCGATACTGTTGACCATAATATCCTATTAGAGCGATTAGAACATGCTGTAGGTATTACAGGTACTGCACTGCAGTGGTTTGTATCATATCTATCTAATAGACTCCAATTTGTACATGTAAATGAAGAGTCCTCTTCACACACTAAGGTCAATTATGGTGTTCCACAGGGTTCAGTGCTAGGACCAATTCTATTTACATTATACATGCTTCCCTTAGGCAGCATCATTAGAAGACATAGCATAAATTTTCACTGCTATGCAGATGACACGCAGCTCTATCTATCCATGAAGCCAGGTAACACAGACCAATTAGTTAAACTGCAGGAATGTCTTAAAGACATAAAGACCTGGATGGCCGCTAACTTTCGGGAAAAAGCAAAAAACCAAAAACCAACAGAATAAGCAGACAAAAAAAATACATATATCGATCACCTGTTGAGAAAGAAAGAGAAAGCAAGCAGAAGAAAACGAGAGTAATAAACAACATCACAATGATCTATGGGAATATGACAGTAAATACTAAATGTTAGACATTGTGCAGCGCGTAAGATCGACAGCGCACAGTGTGCTTTGAGGTAAGAGCCAAAAAGGGTGTAGTTTGTGTGTGATCACCCGTGTGTACACCTGTGAGCATGAACGCGCTTGTTTTTAAAAGGTTCCTTCATGTAATGATCTGCTAGAGGGTGGGGGGCCACTGCCCCGTCCTCCAGAGCATGACGCAGGTATGGAGGAGATCAAAACTCCAGACGTCCAGAGGCCCCCAGAACACAAGAGACCAAGGAAGACCAACAGAGGGGCAGCCGCGCCACTATCCCAGAAAGAGCTGAGGAGAGTCCCAGATGAGGGGTCACTCAGCAGCCGCGGAGCAGAAGCCAGGGGGGTTGCAGTGACATGCCCGTGAGCTCCGCCGGCAGCCAGCTGTGCCTGAGTGACCGAGCCCCGGGCCGAGAGGCCGAGGGCACCCTGCCTCCGAAGTGGCCCGAGCGAGCCCCAGGCTCCAGGCCCCGATAAGCAGCCGCCAAGGAGTGAGCCGGGTGTGTACCTGGGCGCCCACCCCCGGACACAAAGAACCACCAATGCACCGATGTCTGAGGGCGTCCACCACCGGCAGGGGAAGTGGTGGGGGGAGATAGGCCTCCAAACCTTGGAGGGCCTGAGATGTCCCCAGAGAGGTGGCGTCTGATACCCAACCTGACATATAGACACAGACATACAGGCACACACAAATACAAACATCCATTCCCACCCTCATGCTCTCATAGGCAATTATTCCACACTCAACCAACGTGGAGACAGACATAAAGAGACGCACACACAATCACTCTGGCCGCTAACTTTCTGCTTCTTAATTCAGATAAAACTGAGGTTATTGTACTCGGCCCTGAAAATCTTAGAAATATGGTATCTAAGCAGATTCTTACTCTGGATGGCATTACCTTGGCCTCCAGTAATGCTGTGAGAAACCTTGGAGTCATTTTTGACCAGGACATGTCCTTCAACGCACATATTAAACAAATATGTAAGACTGCTTTCTTCCATTTGCGCAACATCTCTAAAATTAGAAATATCCTGTCTCAGAGTGATGCTGAAAAACTAGTTCATGCATTTATTACTTCCAGGCTGGACTACTGTAATTCTTTATTATCAGGATGTCCTAAAACTCGCTGAAAAGCCTTCAGCTAATCCAAAATGCTGCAGCAAGGGTACTGACAGGGACTAGAAAGAGAGAGCATATTTCTCCTGTTTTGGCTTCCCTTCATTGGCTTCCTGTTAAATCCAGAATTGAATTCAAAATCCTGCTCCTCACATACAAGGTCTTAAATAATCAGGCCCCATCTTATCTTAATGACCTTGTAGTACCATATCACCCTATTAGAGCACTTCGCTCTTGCACTGCAGGCCTACTTGTTGTTCCTAGAGTATTTAAAAGTAGAATGGGAGGCAGAGCCTTCAGTTTTCAGGCCCCTCTTCTGTGGAACCAGCTTCCAGTTTGGATTCAGGAGACAGACACTATCTCTACTTTCAAGATTAGGCTTAAAACTTTCCTTTTTGCTAAAGCATATAGTTAGGGCTGGACTAGGTGACCCTGAATCCTCCCTTAGTTATGCTGCAATAGACGCAGGCTGCCGGGGATTCCCATGATGCATTGAGTTTTTCCCTTCCAGTCACCTTTCTCACTCACTATGTGCTAATAGACCTCTCTGCATCGAATCATATCTGTTATTAATCTCTGTCTCTCTTCCACAGCATGTCTTTCATCCTGTTTTCCTTCTTTCACCCCAACCGGTCGCAGCAGATGGCCGCCCCTCCCTGAGCCTGGTTCTGCCTAGGTTTCTTCCTGTTAAAAGGGAGTTTTTCCTTCCCACTGTCGCCAAAGTGCTTGCTCATAGGGGGTCATATGATTGTTGGGTTTTTCTCTGTATTTATTATTGTGCTATCTACTGTACAATATAAAGCGCCTTGAGGCGACTTTTGTTGTGATTTGGCGCTATATAAATAAAATTGAATTGAATTGAATTGAATAGATTTAAAACAACCTTTAAACACAGGAATTTAGAATAAGTACCTTTAAGAAAAGAAAAATCCTTTTTTGTTCTGCAACACTGACAACACTGACCTTTTTTTAACCTGACATATAAATGCAGTGGCGGTCCTAGCCTGTTTGGCGCCCCGGGCGAACACGCCCTCTGGCACCGCCCCCCCCCACACACACACACACACACGCTGTGATGATGTACATTTGAGCAAAAAGTATCATGTCCAGAATTATTCATACCCTTTACAAACTGTCACAGTCTCTGGGAAAATCCAAAGTTCCATACCATTCCAAATAGTCAAAGCTGTTCTAAAACATCCTAATTACCCTGATTAATTGGAAATAGCTGTTTTGATCAACTCAACAGGTGAAAAACAGCAGCTCTCTGCAGGTGGTCTGTGGACATTCATGGCTAAGACAAAGGAACTCAGTGAGGACCTGCAGCTGTGCATTGTGGCTGCTCACAAGTGAGGAATGGGCTACAAGGCCATATCCAAATGTTTTCAAGTTCCAGTGGCTACAGTGCAAAGTATTATTAAAAAATACAAGATGTTCCGCACTGTGGAAAATCTCAGAGGACGTTGTCGGAAGCCAAAAGTGAAACCTGTGTTGCCCAGGAGAATAGTGAGGGAGGTGAAAAAGAATCCAAGGATCACCACCAAGGCCATTCTGGTGAATCTGGGCTCTGCTGGTGGCAATGTCTCAAGGCAGACAGTCCAACGGACACTGTTGGGTTCCACGGATGCAGACCAAGGAAAACGCCACTTCTCCAGGTACTTCTAAGGCATGCCTTAGAAGTTTGTTTTTGCCATTGTTGTTTGTTTACTTGCACTGCTGTAACTGGAGCCTCGTCGTCTCGTCTCTCTATATACTATACTGTATGTAGCGGAGATGACAATAAAGTTTACTTTGACTTCAGCAGCAAGCAGGCACACCGAGGGCTCTCGCGCTCACTTTTCGCCTATAGAATTTCGAAAAAACATCGGTGCAAATTATAAGTCTGTATCATAATGTCTGCTGTTTTCGTGTTTGTTGGTTTGTTTTTATTTTGTTTTATTTTGCAAATTGGTTATTAGATGCTGCTCCAGCCAGCCAGAGAATCCCCCGCCGCCCCGCCCTCTCCTCCCTGTGCCGCAAGCAGCAGGCGCACCTCGCAAACGGAGGGCGCCCTTACTCCCAGCAAATGGGCGATAGAAAACCGATCGGTGCCTATGCCATTCCCAATATGCGCTGGCATGATGTCGGGGCAGCATGAGTACGAGCAATTTTTTTTTTTTTTTTTTTGCCGATGCCCGTGATGCCGCCCCCCACCACGATGCCGCCCCGGGCAACCGCCCGTATCGCCCGTATCTAAAACCGCTACTGTATAAATGTATTCACACTTTTTGATGACCAAGCAGTTCGTGCAGTGGAGCTCTTTTTCCACAGAGGACTCGGATCTGCTCAGACTTGTAAATGTCAAACATGCGAGAACGCTTTCAGGGCGATGCGTTTGACATTTATAATTATCTAACAAAGCATGATGCAGGTAGGAATTGATTATTTGTTTTTGGGTAAGTGAAAGACTTACAACTACTGCATATTCATCTATCTGAAAATTATAAATGTTAGTAAATAATAGATTTTAAACGTTCTACTTCATTATTTACCAAAGGTCACTTTTATATTAAAAATTCAGGATGGAAGAATAAAAGCATTATGTCACCCAGACAAAAACCACCATGTCCATAATATAAAAACACAAAAGCAAACAAAACCATCACAAAGGGCCGTAATATGCACACAAAAACATGAAAGAAAGCTATTCCAGTAGTTACCTAAAACCAAACTACAAGGAATACTTTACAAGAATAAAAGCTCATCTGAAAAAAGGAAATCCACAAACTGAATTGAAAACAAACAAACAAATAAACATGAGAGCTTTGATTGGGCCCTTTGACACATCTGCCTGTTAGTGACTGAGCTTAGCCTGCTGCTGCCATGGCTGCATTTTGAACTCATACTCAGTTTCTGCATATTATTTAATTAACAATTAATTAAATAAATAAATAAAACTATATTTTGGCTTCACAGTCTTAGTCTTTTACTCTTATTGCAGACTGACTCCAGTGTGTATTAAAGTTGGATTTATTATCTAAAAGCTCAGGGCTGGTTCAAAGAAAACCACTAATGTTCCCACGGAAGGAGGAAGGAGGAGGCTGCGAGTATAAAACCGTATACTTCAGTATGTAAACCATAAAGATTTAATTCACCTCATGTTTGTCTGTTATGTAACACAGGAGTTTGGGACTTTGTAAAGCACTTTGATAATATATCTAAAATGTTTTCTGTTAATAAATGTTTTTTTTCCTTTATCTTTTTATTGTCCTTATAACATGTAAGTAAACAATTACCAGTGAAAGCCTGCAGAACAACGAAAATTAAATGACTGATACGAGAAAAATTGCATTTCATGTGAGAAGCTGCAAAGTGACTCCAGTGGTGAGAACTTGAAGATAAACATGTACAAAAGTTAAGGTAACAAATCTCAGTTTGACATGTTGTTGTCTCCATAGTGATAACACACCGTGTCTACAGTAACAGGACAAAGTCAGATATTTTAAAGCAAAGATAAACGAAACCGTCTGCATTCCTCCACAGAGGCACAGCTGCAGGGTTAAGGTTTAACTGCTTACCGCTGTGTCCCACATCTGGCCTGTGGGGCAAGTCGTCATGACAGGGCTCGTTGTCCATGAGTTGGGAGTACATCCCCTCACAGTTCAGGGAGCTCCCGGTGGTCGACATTTGAATGACAGAATGAAAAACAACTAAAGTTCTTGGTGGAGAGTGAGGCTCTGAGTCAAAGCTCCACCACAGCTGTGATTATAAACAGCCCGGGCCTGACACCGCTGGGGTTAAACACAGTGGTGAGAGAGGGGGGTGAGTTGCGGCTATAACTTTCAAAATAAAAGACTTTTTTTGTAACTCGAGTGGTAAAGAGATTAAATTAAGGGAATTAAGGGAGATTACGTGCTATGAAAATCCTTACAAAACAAACAAACAAAAAAAAACTTAAAAAACCTACAAAAACAGAAAATCACAGAGGAACTCAAAAAAAAAAAAAAAAAACCCTTCCCAAATAACCAGCAAACAGACTGATAATAAAGCAATAATATGTACAGAAAAATTACTGAGCACAAAACACCCAAAATTACCACTCAGTCAGAGGTTAAATTCGACCTCAAAAACATGTAAACAAACCATTAAGTCCACGAAACAAGAAATGAGAAAGACTCAAAAACAAATGTTCTTTGAATAAACCAAATAAACACTATCATGAATAGAGTCACGACTGCATTACAGGACATTTGGGTGTCACCCACCTGGTTGTCCAACAAACACTGTTATGGCCTTCACACTCTTATTTTACAGCAAAAGAATGTTAAGCATTAAATTTGCTGACTTTTCTTAAAGTGGCCTAAAATACACAAAAATCCTAACATTTAAAACTTTCACACTATAATTCCCTCGAAGCACAGGCAGACGCAAGTGGTTTTCTGTCACTGGTTTATTTGAAGACTTCTCTCCAAAGCCACCGTGAAAACTATACAGTATTAACAAAATAAAACTCAGCGTATGACACAGCACCAAAAATAACACTGTACAACAAACACGATAAATCAATAAATACCTCGTTGGCTGCATGCTGCAAAAAGGGAATTAGCCGCCGTTCTTCTGAGGTTTCCTTTAACCGTGTGTAGTTAAAGTTCACTTAACATGTCTTTGAATAAAAACCATCCTTTCTGCGCGCTTACAGGTGTTTTTCTTCTTTCTACCCAAAGAGG